>JACAXG010000088.1:1315128-1436512 GCA_018881555.1 Amblyornis subalaris
GCTRTAAAAAGGACATTGTCATGTTGCCTGATAGCTCCTGATAGCTCTTAATTCAGTTTTTTTGAGCATTTCTTTTGCCCCAGGCACACTTCTATCTGGCTGCCTCTCACCCAGCAGAGTTTGAACCACTTTGTTTCCCTGCCTGTGTTTACTCACAGACATATTCTACTCAGCTGTTCTTGTGTCAACATTGTCCCTCACTTTTATGATGAGGAGGGTTTAATGATTTTCATTGCACACAAGAACTATGCCAYGCCTTGAGGACTGGAAGCAAATGCCTACAGCATGCTGACGCTAGGCAAGCTATCTGATTTCTCCTGGAGTACAGATACCATGCCAGACTAAAACAATKCAATCTGTAGCCCAAGATATCACTGCTAATTTCACAAATGATGCTGAACTGCAGGGGAGGTTCTTTCCTTGAAGTTGTTARAGACATAAAGGGCTGTATCGTCATGTTCTTCTATCTGACTCACAAGCAGATGCTGTACAGTTTGATACAATTACGTGATTTCACATGACATTCAACATGAGCTTTGAAGAGGACTGCATTTCTAGCTGTTCCAGCTAAAAAGACAGCCTTACAGACAGAGGCAAAGGGCAGTGCTATGGCCTCCAGTGTCCAGATTGCCAAGAAGCCTGAATGGCAAACTTCATCCTGGAGCTAACCTGATCAGTATATTACTACTAAATTTCAAGACTGACATTTTAAACAGCTGTTGATAATTTTATTCAACAAAACAGGCAGGGAGTGGAATAAAACCCCCACACAGGATAAGAGCTGTGAAATTACTGCACACAGGGTATRTAAGAACAGAGACTAAAGAAAAGGAAACACTGAGAAAAGGGAGCAAAAACATGGAAGACCGGGATGTGTAATCCCACAGGGGAAGTATGTTTGTACACTCAATACTGAATGCTGAGCATACACTGTACACAGCCTGAAYTCTGTTTCCCACAAAGTCAGGGGCTGAACTCTTACCAAAGCCAATGATATCCAAAAAAGACAARTATTCCACGTGTTGTAAGGCATTAACACTGTTAGGGGGTTCCCAGAAGCCTAACCTCAGGTGCATGAAGGAAGAAGAAAGAAGGGAAGATTACTGACTTACCCGCCTCATTAATCTTTTATTGTGTTATGTCACATGTAATCTCTGTGCAAGGAGTTCCCATGTTACACAGTTAATAAAAAGTCATACTACAGTGTTTTAAGGAGATTAAGGAGGGGGGGAACAGCCTGAAGCCAAGAACATGCTATTTAGAGTATACAATAGAAATGTTAATCAAATAATCTGCAGGAAGAGGAGAAGGGAAGGAAATGACCTAATCCCCTGCACTACTGTGYGGTGGCTTATGGCAAGAAGTAAGAAAGTTCTTAAAAGGGCCAAGAAAACAAAGGCCCATTGTTATAGCTACAGCTTCCACATAAGAACCCTTTTCTGCATCTCAAGTTTCTGTGACATGAAGGGTAGATGGTACTTTATGAACTCTTCTACACTGACCACTTCTGGAAGGGGTAGGAGAGGTTAATTTGATTTGCAGGACAGCTGGRTAAAAGATCTAAGTAGAATCTCAAGTTCTTAAGGCACAACAAATGCTCCTTCAAACAGATTTGCCAACTCTGAAATGTCTTTCATCCTGCACTGGTGATCCTTAAGCAACTGTGGAGCAATTTGTCACCGAAGCAGCCTAGTTACAGAGTGACGASAAGTCATCACACTGCAGAGAGGCATTTCCCTTCACAGGAGTCGTACTTTGCCTTCAGACAGACCTAATGAGCATTTCTTACGAAGTCCTGTTCCACCCTTACATCTTTGTGTGCCTGTTCCCCAGGTACACCAGGGAAGTCCTGCACAAGAGAAATGTGGTCCAATGAGCAATTCAACACAGCAACTGTTGCCCAAGTAAGGTATTTCGGAATTAAACTACTTTTAAAAGAATTTGTGGTTTAACCCCAGCCAGTCGCCAAGTACTGGGTAGCTGCTTGCTGCTCCTCCCGTGAGACAGGCAGGAGAATCAGGGAAAGAAAGGTAAAACCCTCAGGGTGAAATAAGAACAATTAAGTAACTGAAATAAAACATAATAAGGAAAAGGGAGACAACATAAAAGCAGAGAGAAAGGAAACCCAAGAAAGTGATGCACAACACAATTGCTCACCAGCCTACTGACTGATGCCCAGACCGTGCCTGAGCAGCAACCAGSCCCTCCAGCCAACTCCCCCCAGTTTATAATACTGGGCATGCTCTGGGATGGACTATCGCTTTGGCCAGTTTGGGTCACCTGTCTTGGCCATGCTCCCTCCCAGCTTCCTGTGCACTTTCACTGGCAGAGCATGGGACCTGTAAAGTCCTTGATTCAAAGTAGGTACTGCTCAGCAACAACCAAAACATCAGTGCATTAACACTGTKCTCATCCTAAACSCAAACCACAGCACTGTACCAGCTACTAAGAAAACTAACCATATCCCAGGTGAAACCAGGACAGATGGTCCTTCACCTGGCTTCAAGTACCACCTGGAGCATCAAACATGCYGAATTCCTAAAAATCCAAGACTGAATGACAGGCAAAACCTCATTTTGAAGAAAACACACTTSTTTCCAAAAAGGTGAAACTGATGTAAGCCAACTGCCAAGTCAGAAACATGCAGATGTAGTTGCACCAGGCTTCTTTCCAAGACAATAAACTTTAGTTTCCCAGGTACCTGGAAAAAGCTATTGTAAAAGACTTTTTAAAGTTCTCTAGGATAATTTCTGGTTCAGCTAACCTTGCTATGCACAGGCACTTCCTTAAAGAATTTTTTAGCTGTTGTTCTGCAATCTTCCAACATCAGAACTCAGATTCACTGAGCTTCAGGTATCATGGTTTCCCCTAAATAAAGGGAGACCCAATTTGAATTCATTTCCAAGACACAATTTTCGCATTTGTAAAGCCTTTAAGGTASTGTATAGCAGAACTAGCTGAACCTGCATTACCTGAAATTTTTCATTCCCACAAAGCCAGATTATTTGGCCATGGACTTCTATAGAGAATGTTAAGACAGACAGTTGCTAGAAGTAGTAATACTTTCAGTTCTGAAAAACATCTTTGCCTCACTTTCAGTCATGAAAAACATTTCATATTAGATTATTCATTCAGATTAGCARAAGAAGGACAGGAAAAGTATTCAGCTACAGAAATTCAGCTATAACTGGCTGTC
This sequence comes from Amblyornis subalaris, assembly GCA_018881555.1. Taxonomy (NCBI): domain Eukaryota; kingdom Metazoa; phylum Chordata; class Aves; order Passeriformes; family Ptilonorhynchidae; genus Amblyornis; species Amblyornis subalaris. The sequence continues at coordinate 1,318,325 of JACAXG010000088.1, forward strand.
TCCCCACACTCACATTCTAGGGAAAAAATATCTTGAGAAGGACAAAGTTTAAAAACTATTCAGTACAGTTTCTAATCAACTCCCACAYCACACAAATGAATCTCTTAAAAGAAGGCAAATATATTTTCCCTCAAAGAGATTGTGAAGCACAAAAGTCAAGTTTATCCAACAGCTTTATCCTAAATTCCTAACCACACTTACTATACTCTTGACAGTCACCATTTCGACTGYAGTCCCTCTGCAACTCTGGCAAAAAAGGTGCTGGATAACCTCGAAACAGCTYCTCTCACCTCTGCATGGCAATGCCCCAAGTCTGTAGTTCATACCCGAGTATTTTGTAAATCCCTGCTAATAAACCATCTTACTATACTCTTCCTCCTCACTTCAAACTTTAGACAGTCTTTACATAAGGTAGAAAACTTGGTCCTTTCTAAACATATCACTTCCAGCATTTGCATATAAAAGCATATGACCTACATACCTCTGGAGAGYTGTCAGAAGGCTGCCGCCTCTCTGCAGGTCAGGTTTTTAGAGTGGCCTGCTAGGATATGTTAGAGCTCTATGCAGACACAGGTGGTTCAGTACCTCCCTTTCCTGTATTTCTGACAGTCAAGGACATCTTTTTAGGAATATTTTAAATACTGCTGAACAGGCTCAGTTACAGAACAAATGTTACTTTAGGCAATAACCCAAGAGAACAAGAATTGATTACTTTTCAAATGCAACAGATTTCTAACAGAGGTATAGTGAAATGTGTCCAGATACATTAAAAGCTGTCTCTTAAAAAGTAAGGTGAATCAACTTTTATGCTAATACAACTTGTATTTATACATAAACAGAAACCTAACTTTTTGCACACTTCGGTTTCCATGTGCATCACCTCCTACAGCCAGCAATTCAAACAGGACAGTTCCAATACCTCCTCATGTTAGACCACCTACCTGTTCCCTGTTTGCTACTGCTCAGAGAAAACAAAATCCCATGCCAGTCGATCAGATCTTTTTCTTTCTTTCTAATCCCACRGGCAATGCATGATTTAGCATATCTAGACAGGCACAATACTTTACTTCCTACACTTCTAATCCAATTTGGGTAAGAGGTTTATCACTTATAAAAATAAACAGGCAGTTGCACTTTACCTCTATGCAGGCACTAACACCTAACAACAAAAATGTCATTCCTRACCAGTAAGAATTCAGTGCTAGAGATGCCATCCCTAAATTCTACTCCTTTGTTGAGAGAGAAATACAGCTACTTCTTTAGAGGTACAAACAAGAGAGAGCAGATAGGTACTCTTGGCTCTTGTCAYATGCAATGTTTGGCATTATTGTGCCAAATATATTCACACAAAAAAAAGCCTGGGACAGAATATCTCAACCACGGAGATGGAGCTGTATTATTTCTATTGGGGCCCAAGGGACTTTGGTCTGACTATATGGTCCAGTTTCAACTAAGAGCTAAGGAAATTATTATGGTTAACATCTGACTTGAGGTTGGAAGTTTTCAAGGTCATCACTAGTTTCAAATTTTCAATTTGTCATGTACACAGAAAAATGTTACCTTCAAATAAGGGAAGGTATCTAGCTCAATATGGCAACTTTTGAGTTAGTACAGTCTTCAGTTACAACKGGAAGAACTCTAATGAAAAAATACTTTTAAGTGTGTGGGTCATGTAAGATACATCTTTTAAACCAAGCAAAAGGCATTTTTTAACAGAGTAGCACGTTTGTTTTTARAAGAGGCATGCGTTCCAGGTTCAGTATTCCTTTTTGTCTACTCAGCGTATGTCAGACAAAATTTAGCAGATGAAGACAAAAGTAATTTTAGATTGGTTGAGTACAGGGATAGTGACAGGCACTGTGGCAGAACATTTTTCCAGCAACTGCCAAAGTGATGCACCCATTGTGAGGCAGTACTAAAATGTTCAGCTGCAGTTTCATGGACTGCCCTAGCATTTTCAGTGATGCTATGTCACACTACTCACTCTAATGCAATTACATTAGCAAGGCAGCAATTTGACTCTTTGTAATTCTRCCAGCAAAGAAAGTGTTCCTGAAGACAAAAAATGTTCTTCCTTGATCCACTAAGAATTCCACAGCAGAATTCTGTGTGACTATAAACCTTCAAAGTTTGGCCTAGAAACTGATAAGATTCTTAAAACTGAGGTTTGAGAACACAAATTCAGTGTATTTCTCATCAACTAACGCTTACTTACTTGACATATAATGTTCCAAGCAAAACAGCTCAACAATTTCTTCTGAAAAAAACCCCAACAAAAAACCATGCTTAAAGCTGTATCTTGGCCAGGACTCTGGCTCTCTGTACATACCAGCTCATATTTCAAAGCCACCTGGAGAAGCCTCCAAAACAAACGTAGTTGAACAGTTAAAGATTGAGCTAGATTTGAACTAGCACAAGCATGAAATAAAAATCTACATTTCTTTCTCATTCAGGCATTTTTCTGACATGCAAAAGTATCTTAACACGTGTAAACTCCCTTTTAGCAATGATCTCTTTGCACTTTGTACCTGTATGCCTCAAGAAGCAGGCTTTATGCAGCAAAGAATTACTTGTTTTCTCTCAAAGAATTTTTCCATTCAGGAAATAGGAAACCTTGTTGGGCAAATATGCTGAAAAGAGCATATAGCCACAAAAAATGGCACTTTCGACAGCACCTTGACCAAGTMATTTTTGACCAGTACCAGACGATTCAGAATGCACTTTAGAATTTGGAAATAAATTTCACATGATTTACAGCATCACTTATTAACCAAATTGACTGGTTAATACAGTACAGACTTCTTTCTTTCTGAACCTGGAGAGAGATTGAGAGAAGCCTCCACTTTAACCCAGAGTGTGCCCGCCAGGTACCCACACAGGCTACCTTTGGATATTTCTGAAGTGCATCTCTGAATACCACGGAAACCTTAGGTCCTCTTTTTCCAGCATAGCAAAGTTAACAGTAATAATCTAGTACTTGCCCCTTTTCAGTCAGCCATTCAGTACAAAGAAATCATTCATTCCAAGAAATCTGGCTCTTCAGAAGTGATCTTTGCAAATTTTTAGGGGTAGATTGGCCCTCTCTGGACTGACATTGTTTACGAACATTGTTTCAAATTACTAACAGCTGCTCCTACTCAGCTCGGCACTGCCTCGCTCACACCTACTCATAAAGGTTTGTAGAAGTCCTGCTCATATTCAATTTGCTGCTTGTCATCAGTTGCTTCTCTGCTTCAGGACATCTCCTGCCATCCCTTTGCAGAGCAGAAAGCTCAGAGGGCAAGAACTGTCATGGGCAGCGTTGACACACTACCCAGATTCAAGCTTCTAGACCAATGCAAATTCAAAGTAAARCAAAACAAATAAAACAACCAAACAAGCCTCAAGAATCTAAGGAATACTGTTTATGTAATTAACTATTCAACAGACATACCAAAAAAACCTAAAGAACTTCAAATATGGCAGTCATTGGAACCAATTTGACACTAAACAATCAGTATGACTTTCWGAAGCGTCAGGTGAGTTTCGATGAGTTTGTCAGGCTGATCATCAGAGCTGCCTTTAGCACTGTGTACTGCCTCAATGCAACTGAGGGGCACAACAAACTCTCAAGCATGCCCGGTCTCACTTCAGCAACATCAACCCCATCTGTAGAATAGATATTCTCTAAACATACAGGAAAGAAAACACCTTCTCTGGCTTAGCAGCCACTGTTGTACTTACACTTTTTAAAACACTTAAGTCATTCTGTACTTTTAGCATTTCACTGATGGAAGTGTGTGGATTACACATCCCCAGAATAAACTTTGAACAACACAAATAAATACAGCACTGTCAGAAGCTTGCCCTCCTCCTCTACCCTCTATTTTATAATAGGTATTCCTTGTGTGCAAACATGACTGCTAGGACAAAAAGATGCAAGGTCAGCTACACCAAGCAACTCTGAAATGTTATCAACACTATACAATGTTACTAAAACAACATGCGGAGTATATCAATCAGCTCCAATAATTTTATTAGCTTCTGAGGTGAAGCATTTTTCTTTCAGTAACCACTTTCAAGTTGAGGCTTTTTTTACTTATTTCCTTATATTCATTATATTTCAAAATCTAACAGTTATAGTAGGTATCTCATATCAGAAATAAGATACACTTTTTTCAGTTACTTAAAAGACTGATGTAAATATTATAGCCAGAATGAAGACGTCTAGTTGTTGTTCAGCCCTGAAACTCACCCAAGAGAACTGTGAGTTACAGCTCAGTGTCCGTGGAGCAAAGCACCACTTTTGGGAACAACCGCACATTCCTAGTCATATGACAGGGAGCTACATTTTACTGCTTCTAGTATTAAAACTTACAACTAAGTATTTGCTGTATTGGCATTTGCCAAAGTCCAGCTGCAGGACTAACTATATCCTGTACTTGTTCTAGGTCCTTTCTAAGAACAGGACTGAGCCTAACATGAAGGGGTGCAAGTTTAGGAATTACTGGGTTTCTTTTTGTATCAGGTCATGCTCCCTCATTCAGCAATATGGAAAGGTTAATACAATCACAATAAATGCCATTTCCATCCCAACATCCTCACACACGTTACTAATTATTTTATTAACATGTTTAAATAAATGTCTCTGTTTCCCAAAAATACAGCATGGAGCTTATTCCTTAACTTTTAATATAGAAGTCTACCTAAAACATAAAAATTGTATAAGAAAGAGAGGCTGCAATCCTCACCCCCAAAACAATACCACTATGACTGTACACACTGAAGCAGCAAGACTTATCTTTACCGGCAAAAAAAAATCCAGAATAAAAAAGTTAAGCAAAGATAACAGAAGGCCTAACACAGAGGGGCATTGAAATATTACAATCAAAACTCCCAGTGAAGTGGCAGCCAACTGAAATCAAAGATCATAAGAAAAGCTTWCTTGTTAATCGAAAGCAACATGAAATCTCTTTTCCACCACAAATGCCCAGAGTAACCTAAACCAGCTCCAGTGTACAGAAGACTGAATCATTTGACAGAACTTCAGCCTTTCAGATAACTGCCTGCAGACTCAACATGCTCCAAAGATGGTTTTTACTGTAGCACAAATGAAGAATCTCTAATTAAATTTTAAAAAGTAAAAATACTTGCACCCTGTAAGTTTAGCTGAGATTGGAATTCTGCAACAAGATCCTCTTCCTTAAGTGTCTTTTTAAAGCGTGCCAAAACCATTAGTTAAAAGGATAATCTAAATAAAGCCATTGTTAAAAAAATAAAACTACATCATACCATGGCTGGAACAGCTAAGGTACTGGTCAGGGAGGAAGGATTATTTCCTGGCACAGTATTGAAGGAGTACTGAGTTCTCTCTCTCTTTTTACTATTATATTAAGCCTTCCCAATGCTTCACAAAAATAAAACTGAGGTTTTTAGCTCATCTGATTAACAGATGATCAATTGCACTACGCAGCAGGACTTTGTTTCTAGGCACACTGTGCAAAAAAAAAAAAAAAAGGCATGCTAAGTAAGGAAAAGAAACTGAAGCCCTATTCTGTTTTTCTTCTTCTACGAGGTCACTTCACCAAACCTGATACTCGAGCCCAATTATGCAGGTGTAAGTAAGGATTCAACTGCACTGAAGGCAACTGAATTCACCAGCATAAGCAAGATCATTATCAGCCTACCTACGCAAGACTGTACAAGAGCACAGCTTGGCTGGACATGTAATTTAATTCACCACTCTGATTCTGGATAAGCCCCAGATCTCCAGAATAGTTACACTGCTGTCAGAGACAACATTCACTGTCAGTTACAGTATTTAAGTTGTGTACTCTTTGTCTGAAGAGATGAAGCACTTAAATGCCAGGTACCTTCCAGCTTCTCAAGCAACCAGCTTCAACTATGTTTCACAACTCTTCCTAGAGTTTTTCCAAGTGTTTTTGGCATGTGTACAAGTCCTTAAACACGGCAAGTCCTCTCTGACCCACCATGTTCCATCAGATAGAACCTTTTTCCAAGGAGACTGTTGAGTTGATAAAACAAAACTCTCACAGGTACATTACTTTTAAACCTCTAGACCACACCACACTATGAGCTTCCCTTTGAAATACACTTGCAGAGTTAAGGAATTTTGGACTAAGAATTTACTCATGATAGAAACTTGACTGAAAATCATGGCAGCACAGTGGAATACAGAGTTGATCAGAAACCAAAATAAATATGCAGCATGAATTCAAGTCAGCAAACTCATACAAAATATTGAAGTGGTGTTTCCCATACCTAAGACATTTCAGGCTGCTAACCACCAATACTGACTGCTCATAACCAGTTTCAGGACCTCAGCACTTGAAACAAAAATAGCAGCCACTGAAGCACTGATACCTTTGATCATGAAAAACATTATTATGATTAGCATCTCATGCCTATTTGCTCCAATCCCCTGAGATGTAAAATAAAACTATAAACATTTTCAAAGTTATATGCCAAAAGTCCTCTCACTATTAATCACACCCTTTGTACTTGAGGTTGTACTCTCAATTTCACTAACATTAACTCCACTTGAAAACCGGTCTAAGCAAGGAAAGCTGATGCTCTCACAACACCAACATTACTACTTTGGTTCAAGCAACAGTGAGAGGGAGGTAGCAGCTGTTGTCCTCAAACCAGAGGGCTAACGAAAAAGAGCAAGCCACAGATGCACTCACAGGCAAAGCTACAGAAAGCAATGCAAGAATTTTAAACCTACCACATCAGAAGGATATAGAGTCAGTCTAATAACAAAACTTAAGGCACAGCTCCCTGAACCTCTTAGGAAACTCCCACAATTAATTTGTTTATCTTGAGTTAGTGAGAAAACTCAGCTCATGGAAAAACTCTGGTCAGCAGGTCTGGAGTAAAGCCAGGCTGAGGACTGCACAGYTCAGATCTGGGGAGGGGGAGCTATGCGTGTGCACAGGCCAGGGAGATGACATGAAGAAGGCATCACTCAGCAGGCAGCAAATATTGCATCAGAGCCTCTGGAAATAACCTTAGGTAGAAATCCAACATTAGGGCATGAGAAAGTAAATTTCGTACAGTTTAGAAGGCATCTGGCTAATACAATAATAATCTGTATTTTCATAAAAGCTGTGAGTAGTTGCCGTAGAGAGATACTGTCCAATGAACTACCTAAAGCATTCTCTGCCACTTATTTTAAAAAAAGATAGTTACACTTGTACTTCTAGAAACTAATCTCAATCAAGATCTTCCAGAGGTAAATAAAAGCTCTATTCTAACGGAACCCTAGAAGTAGTTATTGAATTCTCTAGATGAAAAATTTGAAAAGAAGTTCACGTGCAAGTAGAAAAGTTTGTTCTTGTAGAACAACTGTGTGGATGAAACTCACCATGTCCAAGAACCTCGAGATTGTAAGCGCACTTCCACTTGGATTTACGATACATAATGAACAGCCACGCGCAGGGGAAATGACCTGTTGATGGTGGTGGCTGTCAACACTGAGCTGAGATCAGTTAGCTGCTAGTGCAGACAGGACAACGATTTTCAACACTGCGAGAGAAAGCCAGAGTGAGACCACATGGTTAAGCCCCATCCACATCAGCACCAACAGGTAGCATCAGCAACTGAGAACTGTCAGCTGGGAGAGGCACAGGCAGCAAATCTACCTGTCACTCACCAAAGAATGGTTTTGTAGAGGTTTAGCAATGTTAGCTCAGCGTCTACTGGAATAAATGTGTCTTTGAAAACCACATAGACCCTTCTCTCCAGTCAGTATTCCTAGTGCAAAGCAACTCACATGCTCAGTTCTTCAAAATTATTCAGGGAATTCATTTGCCAATCTGTTGGTGTGCTTGAGACATACTGAAATTTAAGAACACACTCTGGAATTATGCTGGGTAAGTCACAGTTTTACATTTACAGAAAAATGCCAGTTGCAGGTAAGCATTAGACAAGCACTGTCACCAGACACCCTGGCTGTGTGTTATTCAAAACCAGGCAAAATAAAGGGATGAAARGGCTGCCTTTAACTTCAAACTGCTTAGAGTAATGGGAGCTGGACCASATGAACTCCAGAGTTCCCTTCCAAATTCTTCTCTTCATTGACAAACCTGGCCACTAGCACAGAGGCATGAGCTTTGCATGCAAACACAGAAGCCCTGCATTACARAGCTGTTATTTATCACCTGTTCTCATGACTGCAGGAATGCCTGAACTTAGTTGTTAACATAGAGCAGGAGCACATTCTGCACTTAAACCATTTTAAGGTGGCATAAAATACTGCTGCCTGCAAGGCAGAGGCCTGCCTGCTGCCTCGCAGTTAGAGGGCACACAGCTTTGCACAAACATGATTTCCACTGATCTACACTCCAATCTGTTTCTCACCTGGATATATTCAGTGCCAAGTGTACCTAATCAAAGGACAGGAACAAAGCTGGGACCACCCTTCATATGACTTTGTGTTTGTTTCTGGAAAAATAGTAAAATTATGTATTTTTTAAATGCATGGACTAATTAATAGTGAGATAACAGGAAATAAGAGTTTATTCCTGAGCAGTACTTGAAAGCTGTGTTTAATCTTGAAAAACAAGGGAACTTAACTACTCCCATTTTTAACTTGAGAGCAAGTTTTTTCTTTATACTTACTCTTCAACTTATTYTGTTCTTTTAGGTAACAGAAGTCGTGTTCATCAGCAAAAGACTGCTTAGGACAGCAGTGATCTTATTAGCATGCATACTGAGTTAATATTAAGCTTATATGAAAGATGTTTTAAAATTAAGCTTGAGAACAAGCACAGCATCAACAACAAAGAAAAAATTTAAAATTCTGTCTCAGTTACAACACCACACTTGGAACAACCTATAGCTCTGTCTTCATCAGTTTTAGTCACTTCCTGTATGTTTCTTCATAGGGCAGTGTTTTTATTACAGTTTTTGCTGGGTCTGGGTCTAGGACTTCAGACAACTCAAGAGACAAGAGAACAAGCACCATYAGCAGTCTACTCAGTCCTGCAGCATTCTGTAGCACCAGCTCTTCTTATGAGGAACGACACTGAGAAAAAAACTGCCAAAACAGTTTTGGGAGGCAGACACAGTGTGTTTGCTAACATTAATGTGAGTTACCTCCATAACAAGTTCCTACAATAAAACTTGGGGTACATTAACACATTATGGTCTAGTTGTAAAAACTCTTGCACCAATAATTCTTTTGAATTGGTCATTCGGTTGCATGCTGGGAAAGCATCTTCTACCACTGCCTGGCAAAGATAACCTGCAGAAACTGAACAGGCCCCAAAGAGACTCCAGGACACRGAGTGGAACGACAAGACAGATAGGGATCACAAAATACAGTCTCTGAAGATTGAGATAATATCTGAAGATTATCAAAGCTTAAGTAATACTTCCAAAGACTAATCAGTATCTTTGAGATGGAGTAAAGTCTGAAATATAAACTGTGGCTGAGAACTAGACACCTGACTTAAAACCATGCTCAGTACTTCAGCGTAAGAGTAAGGCCTAAGAAAATCCACAGACTGCCATGGTTAAGCTTACAATGCAGAGTAACTAGGAATTCCTACATACTTTAATTACAATGATTACTATTAGTAGGGAATGTAGAATTCWTTGGGATTTTAAGTCTCTCTGTATCAAGAAACACTTCCCCACTTAGACATTGATCTTTGAAGYGCTGAGCAACTTTACCTTCTGCTACAGCTGTTAAAGTTGCAAAGCAGAAACCAAAGCAGACTGTCATTTAATAAAAGCAGGCTCAGCAGAAGGAGTGAAAGGGAAAACCCARGCTCCACCAAATGCCATCCTGCTCCACATCAACACAATGGAAGGGAATCCTGTTCCMCTCTGAGTGCTATGAGCCACCTGGCCAGAAGCCATGCTTATGCACAGCTACTTGGCCTCCAGGGTTGAAAAGAAGAGATGAACAGCCCAAATATGAGGCCAGCAGTCACAGCTGTCAGGCAGGGATCAGCAGACCKGAGGACTGTAGCATTAGGAACGCTCCAGCCCACGTTGGTTCGTTCTTTTGCACTATATCCTATTCTTTCCCTCAGTTATTTCCTTCCTCTCTTTGTCTACCTACCATAACTCCTACTTGTGCTCTGCTTCTCTYGCCTATCTCTTCCATTTTTTGTCTCTTTGGAGTCCAAGGCCTTTCAGTCTGGCTTCTTTCTATTCACACAGCATGGAAGTGCTGAAAAATCAAAGTTCACAATTTTGGGTATTTTAAGCTTCCTGTCTCAGGATTTTATAAAAATCAAATTTCTTGAAAGATGAAATAGACTCTGCTTATAACACTGTCCTCAGTCACAACATACCAGTCAGTATTAAAGAAAAGAGTTCACAAATAATGCAGTGTGCTGATTTAGCTTCTACAAATGGAGAGTTTGGCCACTGCAGAGAGGTCTGATCTACAGCTCTCACTGACATAAATACAAATAAATACTGCCATGATCCTTCCCCAAGCTCCTGCAGGGAAAAAAATTAACATGATAGCAGATTGGATGGAACAGCTCTAAGAAAAATCAATAACAGTAGCTGTAAAATCTAAAATTAAAGTAAGTCTGTTTTTGATGCTTTCAGTACACACGGTACATTAAATTTGGCATAAGCCCAATAGAACATGAAGTACTTGTGGACAATGTCTGCCAAGAGCTAGAAATATAGCACTCAGTCTTTGAAGAACAGAGAGCCTCAGTTCATTTCTACTTTATGCATCTGAAAAAAAATTCAGTCAAGGTGATCTTTCTGAGGGAACATTTGTATTAAATCTAATTGGTGTGCTCTGTGCAGTGCTGAATGAACACATGCCGATTGGCAGAGAATCACTATTTGTCATTCTATAATCCCTCCCACTTGTGACAAAAGGTTACGAACAGATGTTAGACCTCCCCCACATTCCAAACCACTGTGCTTTCCTCCTCAGCATCACCCTTGTGCCTCATGTAAACTGTCTGCCTGGTCCTCTGTCACACTGACACTTCTAAACATCTGACACAGTGAAAGCAGAAGAAAGAAATGGGAAGCTTGAACTCAGGGAACTCATGCTGCACTATCAGCTTTTTCACCCACCTTCACATTTGTTGGTACTTCATTAGATTACATGCCTCAAAGCACAGCAAGGTTTGATTAGTAACTGAATACTTATTTGCATCTCTGCAGCAGCCTCCAAACATTAACAAATTAAGCATCAACACACCRGTGAGTTCCTTACCTTTCTTAAAATAAGGACAAAGAAAGAGACAAGCCTAGCATCCATCTGGGGCTCTGGAGACATCCTCCATCATCCCAGCACACAGGTTCCTCTCTCCCTGCAACCTCCCACATCCCRAGCTCCCTCCTAGCTGAACAGGAGAGTGGCGCACAGTTCTAGCTTCCCTACATTTCAGCCGAGCCCTGCCTTGGGAAACTGSAACAGCAAGAGAAGAGGAAACATGCAATGCTACACTTGACACAGGTCCAAAGTGAGGCAAGAAACTTCTCATGTCATCTCACTCTACATGTAAGCCAAGCACTATCTGGATCTTCAAAGCTGCTATTGCTTGATGATTGAAGTTTTGAAATATATAAAGCAGCCAAATAAATCTGTTACTCCTTCTCATTAATAGCTGTAAAATAATAGCAGAATGTCTACAATACTTGCTATTGTGGCCTCTAAGAGACTGAAAGACACCAGAYGTGTGATTATTGACATGATAAATAAGCTCTTCACTTCTCCCTGCAACGGGTCTCTCTTGGCTTTAAAGTAAGAATTAACTCTTCCCTCATCTTTTGGATGAGGCTCCTAGCTCTGCTCCTGTTTAGACACTGGCAACTTGAATAAGTCCCTCCCCAAAGTTAGAGTAAGGGAAAGATGGCAGCAAAAATGCTTGTAACACTTTCCCTCCCGAGGCAGAGCTTTTTCTTGCTATCTGTGCATATCTCAGAAGAGTGAAATATGAATGCTTATTTCAATGAGGAAAAAATTAAATAGCGTGTATATATATTGGCACAGAAATTCAAAAGCAGTTGCTATATTTAAGTCACAAATGGCTTTTAAGCCCACACTTTCTACTACAGCATCCTGACCTTTCTCAGCAGATGTTCACATCTGCTGCTCAGAAACACTCAGACAAAGCTAATATACTGGCCACAGTACTGACTGTAAAAATATGCACGTGTGCGAGAAAAAAAAATAGATAAAAATAAAAGTTATTTGTGTGTTTATATGCCTGCATGATCAAGTCGAGTTCCTCAACCTCAGCAGGTGGCTGATGGCCTCAACACAGTAATACATCACTTCTTTTAAAAGAAAGACAAGAGAAAAAAAACCCACCAAGCTGTTCCCCTTGCCATGGTACACTCCAGCCCTCCAGAACAACCTTGAGCAGTTCACAGAAACCTCACCCAACAGGCAACAGTTCATGCTGCACAAAAAGGGAAAGCTCTGCTGGAATGATATTTCACATCCACCAAATGCAGCACCTAATAAATACTAAAACAACTGATGTGGGCTAGCAGCATAGTAATTACCTTATTATTAAGAAAAAAAAGAACAAAGATCCAGTATGATGGATCCACCTACCACAGGAATCAAGAGGCGATGACTTGGCCATGAAAGTCATCTAAGCACAAAGGGGTGATCAGCCGTCGTCAGACTAATATGCATTACAATGTAATTTGTCTAAAGCTTGGTCTGCTTATTCCAGGGAACAAAGTGCAGATATAAATATATATGGTATGTACATATATGTATGTGTGTATGTATATAAAACCACAATCTTTTAACTCTAAGAAGCACAAGAACAGCAGATTGGAGCAGGAAGCAGTCCTTACCTGAAGCGTTAGCACTACTATCACAAATTTGCCTCAACATTTTCACATGAGAAGAAGAACGAATGAAACATTAAGGGTCTACTCGTCTACTCTTGGGCCTTCTGGTTCTCTGTACTACCTACCTGAAAAACTGAAAAAATGTTAGACCTTTTCCCTGTTGAAAAGCAGTTTTTACTGACTGTCTCTAAGTTTCAGGGCATTTGAGCTGGTTCTCTGCCAGTTCTTTACTGAGAGTACATTAAATAAGTATCCCCACAACTAGCGGGTGTTGAAGTTAGGTGTTACCACAACGACTTGTTTCACAGTTTGACTATTACCTTGCCTCCTATAACTATTCAACAGGACAGCCAATGTGCTCATGCCACTTCCAGGCACGGTACAGTTTTTTGCAGAGTTCTGAAAGCAGCAGTCCTAAATCTGAAACCTAATTACCATGAAGATGAAAATAGCAGTATTGACTGAACAGTCCATAACTCTGGCTTCTCAAATACTAAGTCAACAACTCTCATCTCCTAGACAGGACAAACTCTTCCAGTTTCTATCAGAACATTTTGAAGCATGTTACATTTTCTTTCCTAAATTCAAAAGACAGCACTTGCTCAGCAAAAAGGAGTCAGATCCAAATCCAAGAGGGAGCARACACCCTACTGCCAATATTAGTAAGGGCTGAGGCCAGTTTACTCTCTTYCACTGCAGAACAGAAGGTCAAAGTCATCTTCTGCTAACCTTAAAATACAGCAGCAATCTAAATACAGCAACTCAAATATCTACCTGTATTTATTTTCTTCCATGTTGAGCATTCCTCAGAATATTAAAAGAGGCTCAGGAAAAAAGTAAACCAAGCCAAACAAAGAAGAAAATATTAGTGGGAAATGGCAGAAGTGACATTTTGAGAATATAGCAGTTTATCCCAAGACACACGTTAAAGAAGGAAAATGAGCAACAAGTTCTTTAAAAGTAAATTACTTATAGTAAGCTTCCATGTATGGTGCATTTTGCATTTTTAACCCCAGCCTCATACCAAATAAATAGTTCAGCTTTATGATCTGACAAAAGAGTCATTACTTATTTTCCCAGCTGAAACTTGTGTTAAATCACGATTAAGGCAATATTTATTCTTGTAAAAATATTGTACAGAACTACAACTGTTTGAGATAAGTGAAAAGGATATAAGGCAGCATGAGACAAAAATCTCAGTATACATAGTAACACTTAAAGAGAAAGGGAGCCTTGAGATTTCTTAGCGGAAATTCTTCAGGGACCACTTTTATCATTTAACACGAATAATTTGTCTTAGGACAAAGAAAATACAGATGAAGTATGCAAGCTTGCATGATTTTAAAATCAAGTCTTTACTGTTTAATACTGGTAGACTATTAAAAGCAGAAGAAACTGAGAGTAGAGAAAGGCAGCACTTTGGGGCTCATCTGTAACCCTCAGGAAGGCATGATCTTAACACAAGAAAAGGAACAAACACATGGAGCTCCAAGCCTAACTTCGTGACTACTTAAACTTTGTCTTACAATGTCCCCATGGACTTGATGTTTGAGGGGGCCATATGTGCAGGCTACATCAGTACACGAGCTTCCTTTTCTACAGCCCACGGCTTCACCTGGGTGCCTTGCGTGCTGTCCCAGACACTACTGATCAATTCCTGGGCAAAGATGACCAGCTGGACAAAACACTTCAAGCTAGGTCTAACCCAGAGATGCCAGTTTGACTGCCCTGACCCAAAGAACAATTAAGCCATTAGTGTTTTTTTCCCAGATCAAGGGGTTTCCATCCCAGAGGACAAGCTGGCAGGGACAAACTAACCCAACAGCTGCAACTTTCCAGTTGTTCACTACCCCRTTCAGACAATGCAGCAGAAACACTGAAGAGACAAGCAGGACAGAGTGAGATGTACAAATCACATCACCGTGTTTGTTCTCACTACAGCTTCACAAACTTTTGCAGGCCTTAAGCTCCACCAATGTCAAATCTTAATGGTCTTCTTAACAAAAAAGAAATCAGTACCCTCAAAATCAATCTTTATGCTCTATATTGTCCATAAAATAAGGAAAATAGGTATCCCAGTTCAGAAAATAGTATTTTTAAGCATTTCTAATGAAGCCCRAAGGGTTATGTAGTTACCGAAACATCACAAACTTGAAATACAAGCAGCTAAGTACATCCAGACACGTAAGTCAATTGGCAATGGAAGCAAAAAACCATTGATGGTGGTCTACTTCAAAGAAAATTCTGGCTAGGCATGGGGTTGTGTTTCATTATTTTTCYGCATTTTGGTTGTTTTGGKTTTTTTTTGGTTTTGTTTGCTTGTTTTTTTCCATCTTCTTTTCAAGTCCTATCTCCCAAAGAATCCTACTTGACTTACTCCAAATCCGTATCTTGCAAGATCCTACAAAATATTTTTTTATATATCCCATTCACTCAAAACCTCAATCAATCCACAAAACACCATTATCTAGTAGCTATTGATATTATAATCTATCCTTAATAACAATAAAAACTATTCTAGAGATCACTTCTGATCTAACTCCTGTTAACTTCAGCCTTTCAATCCCTTCCTTGCTGTTCACACGTATGTACATACCTTAATATACCCAGACCACCACCTCTCTGACTCAAATATCTCTGTACCATTAAAAAAACTCTCTCACAAGGAATGCTTTTCTCCCTTCCAAAAACACATTTATGCAATTAACCACTGCAAACAGGGTTGGCACAGAAAAACATCTGGCTGACATAGCTGACTAGCCAGCATCAAGGCAGATCAAGAGCRTTTTGAGCCAACATTGACACATATCCCAAGTCTTCTACAACATATACTGACGAACAAGGAAAGGGAGTGTGAATTGAACAAATCCTCTTCCCAACAGGAATATAATTACCGGACCAGAGTAAGAGGTTTTGACCGCTCCTAATCTAAAAACTGCAATATACCTTTAATTAGAAGAGYAAAATTATAGGATACTCCCAAACCTGAAACCACAGCCAGAAATTCACTGCAAGGTTTAGTCCACTCTGCTCTCGAGCACRAGATTCAAGCCCAAAATTCAGCATTTACGTAAGTATCATGGGTGGCATTCAAGTTACTATGATTAAATTCAGCAGCATGGATTAAAACCAAGGTCAGCAGATTAACTTTTATTACCTGTTCATGAACTAAACCGTGCTCCTGCATGGCAGGCTCCGAAAGATACCGTCAATCCTTAACCAAACACTTCCAGCCAGGCGCTGTGTTCAGTCTCGAACAAGCTGCTGACTCGTTCACACTTGAGCCCACGTCCCACAGCACCACCTCACAGCATTTACACCTCACATGCCAGTCAGGAGACGTTGCTGGAGCAGGATTGGCACTGATGACCACCTACCTCSAGCACAGGGTGCCAGCAGAGGACAACAGCCTTTTCCTGCAAAGCCTGTAGTTTCCAGTCAACTGTTTCACAATCACTCATCACTACAGGGTTGTTCCAGAAAGGTCACTTTGAGCAGCTAGGAACATTTGGTGCTCCAAACCGTGTCACATGGGTCAGCAAAAGAAGTCCATGGCACAGGGCTCACCTAGGTAGCCCATAAGCTGTGCAATCACTCGTGCAAAGCACCCAAGAACCTTTTCCTACTTGAAGAGCGAGCTTCTTTTCAAACCAGCATAAATACAGGATTCTTGTAAAAGAACATACACATAGCGCAAGGCTGTGATTTTTCTGCAAATCAAGTGATTGTCAAGTTTTTACTGCTTTTAGGAGAAGGYAGCAACAAGGTAGAGCTTACCTTTTTTTAGTTTAAGGAGGATTTCTAGCAGGACAAAGAACTTCCATCTTTTTTAACTTGAAAGGYAAGCTTTTGAATACATACATTCAAACAAGAAACACAATCATTTGTAACTAGTAACTACTATTATTACTTGTAGCTGGCCAGATCTACTGCAAAACATTAAGGCCACAAAGAATGTGCCATGATGCTACCCTATTGCCCCAGCCACTCACTGGAGAGCCTACAACAGCACAGGGAAAGGAAAATCCATCCCACAGGCTGCCCACTGCCTCCTGGGAGTCACAGAGCCACTTCTGTTTTKCCCAACTGGCACAATTTTTCATAATTAAATTGCTATTTTACCTTCTTTCCCATGAATCTTTTAATCCAGTTAGACTAACGGGGCCTGACTGGGGATGTAATATTAATTTCAGTAGGATTGGGGAACCATAATAGGAGCATGACACTTACTGGTGCATCCTGCTAACCGGGAGATGGAAAGGAAACAAACTAGATCAGATGGAAACATGCTTACTTTTTTTCCACTGAAACTCGGCAGTGTTCAGCAGTGCTCGACCTACTTCCTATAGCATGTCTTTGCTGTCACTTCCTTTGACAGTTTGTCAGCACRCTTGTGAACCTGGAGATTAAGGAATGAATGTCTAGGAAGCAAAAGAACTGGACTTTTTCATCTTGATGTTCATCAAAACTTCTACAATCTAACCAGCAAGACACACAATGACCAGCAACAAGAACCTCCAATTACTGGCATCCAGCAGGAATTGCTAATCAGCTGTGTAATTTCACTTACAAGTGTGCACTTAAAAAGGTGACTGATTTCTCACGAAACACCCTCATTCTTCCTTTTTTAGCTCAAGGCACGGATTAGCATCTACAAACAGCTTTGGGTTTTCTGCTTTGCCGTATTCCAGAGCTCCTGTCTGAAAAGACATTTCATATCAAAATATACTTGTAATTAGCTCCTTACAAATGAATAAGAGTTTTAAATACCACTGGCTCTGAGCACATGATCCTCTGTTTTGTACCCACAAACACAGTCGCTAGCTATAAATGCTGAAGCRAAAGGATCCTGTTTTCCCTGCCTGGTTTCTTAAATAGAAACCAATATTGCTACCAAAATACAAGCTGGTTGCAGCAGAGATCATATATTGAGTTCTGCTTTAACTGAAATACTAGTAGTTACTCAAAATTTTAATTTCCAAGATGAACACTAGCACGGTGGCGTGCAGTGTTGAGAAATACATTCCAGTGTTTAGTAAGAACGGAAACATTCACGAGGCACACGTTACACGACTTTACAGGGTAAGGTAGGTGCTCCTACATGTTTAATTCATTTGAAATAGGAGATGTTGAAGCTTAAGGTACCCAGTAGCAACCTATATACAACTGAAATGCATTCCTAAAGCTTCCTGCCAGGCCATTCACACGACTTCAAAGAGTTAGGACACTTACCTTGCACAGCACTAAAAAGAGCCTAATTTTCCAACTAACAGTGCTCTATTTTCAACAAACCATGCTTTTAGGGGGGGGAAGGACAGTGGGGGAGAGGAGAGGGGAAAGTATCCCGGGCARGCGTCTGAACTCTGTCTCTAAATTACTCACGCCAAAACTGTCGGCCTAAAACATTACAAAGCCGCACACACCACACCACAACACATGCAAACGAAAATCCGGGCAGCCTGTTCATCTCCACTAACCTACAGGCGCCTTCTGGAACAAAAAGCAACTGAAGATGTCTCATCAACAGGTCATCTGGCTGCTTCTTTGTGGGGAAAATAAAACGAAACGCTGCTGAACAGAAACCGGAAACGGCGCTTTTTTTTTCCCCCCCGGGTCTCCCCCCGCCGCTCCAACGCGTTCAAAATGAAAAAAATAAACCCATCGTCCTTCAGATGCAGAAGCGCCAGCTCGAGCTCGCTGAAAGGCTTTGTAATTTTCCTTGCCAAGTGGTGTTTTTTTCATGGCAGAGGAGTCCCAGGAAAAAAAAGAAGAAAAAAAAAAAAAGGGTGGCCTTTAAGGCCAGGAACCCCAGCGATACAGTCAGACTGCTTTTTCCTTCCATGTATTCCAGAAGCTGCATTTTGCAGAGGTGAAGCAGCTGCAGTTTTTGAGGAGGTAGTTAAAACAAAAACAATGGGGGGTGGGGGGGTGAAAGAAAAATGCTTCCAGTATAAAAACGTAGCTGCTTTAAAATATATCCTTTATGAAACAAAAATTATTCAGCTGAAAACACAACTGCTCCTTCTCTCCCCTGCCTCCTGAATTTCTTCTCTACAGCTGTTACAGGCAGAAACGTCCCTCTCCTGCTAGGTCCTCCAGCAAACGCATTATTTATCTAGGTAAAAACAAGAGCGAAAAGAAGAACCGGACACAAGTTGCGCTGGACGGCAGGCTGCTCACAAAAGAGCCAGGGCTGAGGGGACGGGAGAGAAACCTTGCAATTCCCCCAAGAAGCTTAAAATTTAAGACGCAACTTACCTACCGGCTGTCTGGATTTTTCCAGAGTAAAACAGCATCAAATTTGGAAGAGCTAGCGACTAAAATAAATAAAAAAAAAAAATCCAAAGAAAAAGAAGCAGGCTTTCCCACCAAGATCTTGCAGGTTAACAACAGCCAAACAAAATCTCCCTTTGTTTTGTTGTCACCCGCCTGCGTGCTGCTCCCATTCCGCGCTCCTGCTCGGGAGGCTGCGATCAATGGACTTCGCGGGGATGGGGGGGGGGGGGCGGGGAAGAACTCGTTCTTACCCGAAAAAAAAAAAATATATATCACCACCGCCGCCAAAAAAACCCCACCCCCGAATTCAACAGAACCCTGATGTCCAAGTATTGAGCGACTATATTCTTCCTATTTTTTTTTTTAAAAGTGATGTTTTTCCCGAGGGCAGACGGCTCGGCAAGCCGCTCCATGACAAAGAGCTCCCCCAGCACAGCCAGCCCCAGAGCGGGGCCAACTCAGGGTGGGTGGGAAAGAAAAAAAAAAAATTAAAAAAAAAAAAAAAGACAGAAGAAAATAAAAGAAGACAAAAAAACTTCCTAAATCCCCGGGGGGGGGCGGGGGGAGGGGGATAAAAATCGATAATTATTTTAGAAACAGCCAGAACAAGGGAGCCCTGCGAGGCGCAGCACAAAGCGCTCACGGCGGCGCGGAGGGGAGGAAGGAAGGGGGCAGGCCCCGGGCAGGCCCCCCTGCCCTTCGACAGCGGATGGGGCTCTGTCGCGACAGGCACGATACTCACCCCAGAGAGGAAAGAAATGGGCAGAAGAGGTACCCCACACCGGCAGGCCGGGAGCGGGGGGGAAGGGGCAGCCTCAGCCTCTTCACGGCCGCACGGAGGGCGATAGTTCCGACTGGGCGACAAGAGAAGAAGCCTCAGAAGCGCTCACTTCCGACCCGCAGGGCTCCGGCGCGCCGGTACTGCGAGCCACAGGCCGGGGAACAGCGGCGGCAGCTGCCGGGAAGCGGTCGGGGAGGAGAAGGCGATGGACRCCGCCGGCTCCGCCGCTCTCACACCGACTGCCGCGCGCCGCCCCCCCGCCCCGCCTCGCGCCACACCGGCGGGGGCGGGGCCGAGCGGGGCCGCGCCCCTCCGCCCCGCCCCGGGGCATGGCGGGAGTTGTAGTCCCCTCCCCGCGCCGGGCACGGCCCGTGAGCCCGCACGTGTGCGCGCCTGTGCGCGGGTGCGGGTGCGTCCGCATACCTGCGCTTTGGGTACAGAACCCTGGGCTGCCTCAACAGGAGTGTGGCCAGCGGGTTGAAGGAGGCGGTCCTCCCCCTCTATTCCGCTGTTGTGAGACCCCCTGGAATACTGTGAACGGTTCTGGTGTTCCCAGTATAAGAAGGACATGGGACTGTTGGAGCAAGTTCAGAGGAGAGCCACGAAGCTGATAAGACGATCGGAGCACGTTCCCTACAAATACAGGCTGAGAAAATTGGGGCTGTTCAGCCCGGAGAAGAGAGGGTTGTGTGGAGATCTCACAGCAGCCTTCCAGTGTCTGAAGGGGAACCTCCAGAGGAGCCAGAGAGGCTGTAGTGGTAGGACAAGATGGGTACAAACTGAAAGAGAGGAAATTTAGATTAGATATCAGGAAGAATTTTTTTACTGTGAGGGTGGTGAGACACTGGAACAGGTTGCCCAGGGAGGCTGTGGATGCCCCAACCCTGGCAGTGTTCAAAGGCAGGCTGGACAAGGCCTTGAGCAACCTGGTCTAATGGGAGATGTCCCT
Organism: Amblyornis subalaris; assembly: GCA_018881555.1. NCBI lineage: Eukaryota > Metazoa > Chordata > Aves > Passeriformes > Ptilonorhynchidae > Amblyornis > Amblyornis subalaris. The sequence continues at coordinate 1,339,132 of JACAXG010000088.1, forward strand.
GCCTGGGGAAGGGTGTTGGAACTGGATGATCTTTAAGGTCCTTGCCAACCCCTTAGAGTTCTATATGATTCTATGATTCACACGTGTGTGTATGTATACATAAAATGGGTGTGTAGAAAAATGAATGCATGTGTGTGTATATGCCCATATATGTATGTGCATATCTATATTTCAGCTGAAAGACCCTTCTAGCCATGTAAAGAAAGACTATACTAATTGGTTTTYTTCTATGTTTTCCGTAGCTTAACAGAATTCACAGCTTGGATTGTGRTCTTCAAACTTTTCTTTTTCTTATATATAGAGAGAAACAGGTTTTTAAGGGAAATGAGTTTTTACCACCACATCATTCAGAAAACAACATGGTCCTGCCCCAGCACGACATGCAAAGTCCATGGAGATGCTTTCGGAGCCATCACACCATGAGCTGCTGAAGAATTATCCAGGCTTAGACATATCACTGTGTAAACTCCAACAGTCATTAACCTGAGTTTCACTGGCCCTGGGGTTTTTAGGGAGAGATTAGGAGATATAACTCWCAGCTCCCAGATTATAAGAACAAAAGGGTCTGGGTGATCATCCCTCCTGATCTTTGTTTGTGTTTATTGGTTTGCCYTTGGATTTGCCGTAACTTTGTTCTCCTCACTCGGCAGCCCATTATCGCTGTTGTATTTCCAACTCAGGTATTAACAGCCCTCGGGTCGAGACATACTTTGGTCTCCTCTTTGCTGAGCTACTGATGCTGGCATCCCCTCACCCTTGAGCAGGAGCATATTCCCCATCTCCCCATAGCTGCTGGAGGTGTTGTTTCCCACGGGACTCGGCCACGAGGGAGTAAGGAGCACCCAAGCTGGCACGTGGCAGATGGGTGGCAGGTGACAGCAGTGCGGAGGGATGGGTGGGGAAGTTCCTGGCTCCAGCTCTGACACGGAAATCCTGCTGAGTCCAGCCTGGGAGCAAGTCCTGTCTTTCAACCCGGGGACCAGGTGCGTCCTTTCCCGGGATGGTGGGCAAAATTGAGGGAATGGGATGGGGAAGAAGGCAAGGGATAGGTGGAAAACAGCTGGCATTCACGGACAGGCATCATGCTGGAATGAGCTGCTGCTGCCTGACCCCTGTRTGCTGCTTTACGTGCTCGGAGCTTTGCGTGTAATGAATCACTTGCCACACATGTGATGTAACATGACAGAGGTAATAGATCTCATTATTATCCAATTTACTAGGGGAAACTGAGGTGTGGRGAGGTGAATATTATGCCTGGGGCGCACTGAGACTAGATTACAGAAGGCCTCACACTGCCATCCCATGCTTACTTTACTAAGCCATATAGGAATTAGGTGCAGCTGGCACAAGCAGACACGGAGTATGTTGAAGAAAGCCTGGGGGGAGAGGATGAGCTTGGCATTCACAATACAGAGCCTTGCCCCTAGCATTCGTGTCCTGACACAACAAATAGTCCCTCTTGCTGTGTTGAATGGGGTCCCCTTCAGCTCCCAAGAGCTGYTCCAGGTGGCTGTCCCACACTGCGCTCTTCTGTAGTATCTGATGGGTTTGTCACTGTGACCCTTGGGAGGCTCTTTCCTGATTCTGCCTGGCCATACCACCCTCCTGCAAAAGACCAAATGATGATGACAGATTCCCAGTATCCCAGCATCCCTGCTGCTGCAGCCTTGTCGCAGCTGCCTCAGGGACAAGTCCCGCATGCCAGCGATGCCGCTGCTGAGCCTGGCCCTGTCCTGGGAGAGCATCTGCAGCAGGACCAAGGCTTGTGTCCCGTCACTGACCATCTCTTACTTAATTCTAAATTAGCACCTTCACGGTGGACTTCTGTTTTATGAATTGGCCCTATCCCTTCTTACATCCATGCAGGCATTTATCCTTTGCACAATCCCCCGGCTCAGCACTGCTCCCGGTTCCTTTTTCATCTCGATCCTGCCTCAGGGTTCATTTCTTTCTCAAAGATSTTTCAGAGGAAGCTTAAGAGACAAATCAGCATTACAAAGCATTCCTCTTGTAGGAGAAACAATTTTCAGAAAGCTTTTTTTTCCCTACTTAAAAAATAAAAAAGGAAACAGCTGAGTTTAGTGACTGCTTTCCATATTTCCTTATATTTAACACATGTCCCTTGCTATGGAAAAAGGGCAATCACCACTCAAGGCTTACAGTCCTCTGCGRCATGCCCAGAGGTCTGGAGAAGCTGGTGCTAAAAACTGGGCTTCAGAACTCAGCTCCTTGCTGGCAGGAAGCCTGGGGGCTGCTTYTCCCTCTGATCCTGGCATGTACCTTGTACCATAAGCTTGTACCACTCCATGGAGAGACAGCAGGGAGCTAAAACATAAAACACTCAATGTTTTGGGAGAGGCAAGCTGGCCTGAAGTGACCCAGCACCACGGATAATTCATTGGAGAAGAGCGGGTGGGTAGGTAGGTAGAGCATCACCTTTGCTGATCCATCTCATTTCACACCATATTTTCCCTCCCCGCACCGAAACTCGGAGCTGCGACTCAGCAAAGTGGAGCTCTGAAATCATCTTTGATATTTAAACAACTATTTTCTGTTTTCTGACAGCCACACACTGTTCCAGTGTTCGTGTCGAACAGGCTCTCTGAGTCAGATGCAAAATAAAGTGACACATGGTCCCCTCTAATGTTCCCATCAGAGCACGTATCGTCCTGTGATCTTACTGCAGCAACAAGGAAACAGCAAAGGCTCTTGGCCAGGTTTCTGTGCTGCTCTAAACTGCATATGGCCCCAACAGCAACAGCTCATTCACACCTCACTGCTCCTGTCCATATTATTAAATAAAATGATCCCGAGTCAGAGTGGCTTGGCTGGGCTCGGGGCCATGCTGCCAAACATTGTGTCCCCAAAAGCACATGGCCAGTCCAAAACTCCTCTTCAGTGCATCTCCTGGCCTTGCCCAGATAATTTTCCAGACCTGGGCTGCCAAATTCAGCCTGCCGGGATACTTCACCAAGTCCTCCCCAAAACCTTGGAGAGGCCTCTCGTTCCTGTAGGAGAACCTGTGTCTCCAATGGATGTCCTCATGCCTCTGTAAGCCAGCTGCCTCCCCAGGCTGCAAAACAGAAGTTCACATCACCTTTCTCATCCGGCCCGTAAGATTCCAAGGGATTCAAACCTACACCCAAGCAAAGTTCATGGGGGACTGACGCTGCTGGGACTGAGCACGATGACAGGGTGCTGGGCAGCTGCTGGTGTCACAACGTGCTGCAATTCCTGCCTGCGTGGGTAATCGCCGTGGCTCAACGCCACGAGCTGTGATTAAGTCATTAGTCAGTCGCATGAAAATATTTGAGATTACAAGTCAATGCTGAATTCCTTCTTGGAAGGGTTAAGGAAATTAATATTTAGCTCTGGCAGACACGAGGTCAGAGCTTGTCAAACACTAGAGATCACGCTGTAACCCCGAGCGCAGAYGTCAGCCTGATCATCAGGTGTTGGGTTTTTCCAAAGGAGCGTGCTAATTCCTTCGACTTGTTACAAACTCAGCCTTGGGTTCATCAGGSACTAAACATCAAATCATAGTAGAAAAATTGAAGCACCCCCGAGCCTGGCAGCTGATTCTCTCTTCTCCATGCCTGGTGGTGTGCACTTGCACCTGCACTGCACTCAGGAGGAGTAAAGGRGTGGCTGCTGCAATCACCCGCAATCAATCAGGCCGATCGTGTACACCAATTAAATTATGTTCTTCCACCAGTTCTTAGAAATGTAATTTGCTTTAAGTTAATAAGCAAACATCTACCCTCTCAAAGTGTATTTGCAGAGCTGTAAAATCAAGGGGCACTTCATAACGGCGGGGAGGAGCGAGGGATGGAGCTGTGATACCAGCACAGTGTTTAGCCAGGAGGCTGCTGGTGGTTTCACAGCAGTCAGTCACACAGATGGACATGTGTCAATCTCCCTGACATACATAAATTAATAATGTTGGACAAAAATTGCAGGCTTTTCAGAGGACTTTCAGCCCCTTTGAAGCCAACTGCAAAAGAGGAGCTTTGAGCAGACTGTGAAGCCTCCCACTGTCACTTCGCTGAGGCCGGGATTGCACCCCATGGGCTCTGGGATGTATTTCACTGCTTATCCTTGAACGTGGGTCTGGAGGGGAAGTTTGTTCAGCGTTTGCAGTGATTTCTCCACCTACTGCAGCCTACTTGGTGCAGTAAGTAAGCCCTCCACCAGCACTTTCCAAGTGCATCTCTTGGGTTGCTCAGGTGGGAGAAGGTGCTTGGCTGCTGCTGAACATCACAGCGGTCCTCCCATGGACCGTGCCAACATAYAACTCAGCTTTCCCAGACACCCACTCCCAAAATTAAAGTGTTTTTTCCCCCCACTCTTCTTTCTCTTTTGTTCTTTTCTAAAACACGATCTCTGTAGCTCTCGTGTGGAAGGACATCAGCCCCACGTGTTTTCCCAGGGAGGAGGACGTGGTAGCATCTCCCCCTCACCCAACCCACAGCACAACCCAAAAAATGGAGGAGGCAGGTGTTACTTTGGCAAGGCATATTTAAATGCCTTTAAATAGGTGAAGTGAAAACACCATGTGTCACTCATTAGAGCTGTTGTATCAGTCTGGAGGGTGAAGTAATAAGAAAATCGGTACCTAAACATCAGCATGTGAGTGCTCCCAGGACCCATAGGATGGGTCCAGTTCACAGGTGTCCTCCACAGCCCCTTTTACACATGAGGAAATTGAGGCAGAGAAAAATGAAGGGGTTTGGCCYAGAACATCATCAGCATTAGGGCCAGCACAGGAGCGTGAGGGATGGACACGCTGAGGTGGTACCTTACCCACATCTTAAAAGGACTGGCGAGCAGTGGGGACACCCACAGCACCCACCCAGATGTTTCAGTCTTCCATCTCATACCCTCCCTCGACAGGAGCAGCCACTGTCTCCTGGCCAATTTAACATTTAGGAGACCAGTCTATGCTACGTCCAAGTCCATGAAGTCTAACCCTGGGTTGGTTGAAGAAACAAAGCAGGTTTCAAGTGCTTGTGTCCCATTAAAACACACAAAACCACAGATGTATATATTTCTGCTTGCATTCAATATAGGCAGCTCTCTTTCTCTTTTTTTGTTTTACTTTTTTTTCTCCCCCTCTGCATGTCACGTAAAAAATCCTCTGCTTTCTGCCTGAGAACTCATACRCCAGAAGGCCTGTTCGTTGTAGCTGTGATTTAAGCCACATGAGCTGGCTGCGTGGTAACAGAGTAATACTCTTTCTCACTCGAACAATATGATTAACACAGTGTTTTCTGGATGGTTTAAGTCTGTCAATCCAAGRAAGAAGTTAAAGGGAAAGAGGCCACCATGGCCTCTGTCAAAACAAGGTTTGTTTAATCATTGCTCAAGGGAGATACGCAGCTAGGACCTGATTAAAAGTCCCCCTGGGGCCAGGCTGGCATAGCCACCTTCAACCCTTCATTTGGAGGGTTGTGAGATGCCTGCAGCGAGTCCCACAGTGGCCTGGCTGTGACTGGACCCACCAGCTCTTTTCTGGGCRTCTGGGGTTTCCCTGTGCTTGTGGGGACACTGCTGGATTTTGGAGTCAATACTTGGCTATTCATAGCCAAATTTCATTCCTGGACTGATATGACAGATACTAAATCCCCTTGCTTTCACCTAAAGGATCAAAACGTTTYCTGGCAATGCCCTCTGATTTGCATTTACTGCCACTGAACTGCGTTTGTCCTTGTCCTTTCACCTGGCAAAACTTCCCTCCTTCACTCCCCTCAGTTTTACTTGGGTTCTCCCGAGGTATTGTTGAGGAAAATCCTGGGGTATTGTTGAGGAAAAAGCCTTGTTCTGAAGGTGTCTGCGGGCTCGGGGTATGGCAGCCTGCTGCAACCCAGCATGAATCAGAGCTGTGAAAGCACAGGCTCGCTGGCAGGAGCCAGCATCCCACCTTCCCAGCAAATGCTCAGCTCTGCCTGCCCACCAGCCAGGGCTCTGGTGGCTCCACTGGGACTGGCATCATCCTGAGAGGACGACGCAACACCACTCAACCCACTGCTGGTGGTCTTTGCCAGGACCCCACCACCACATGGCCTCTCATGGCTTGGTGACAGATGGCCCCTAATACATTTTGGCTGTGTCTGTGACAAAAGAATAACCCATTCCAGAGCCTCAGCACCACTTTGGAGCAGGCTGGGGAACTTCAGCCCTGACCAGGCACAGTTAGGAAGTTGTGTGAGCTGGAGACCACTCAGAGGCAGCAGTTTGGATGGGATCACCTCGTCTGGGGCTGCRGCAGGCCTTGGCAGCAGTAGTACCTTTTCAGCTGTACTCAGGACCAGGAAACCACCCATGGCAAACTTAATTTATTAATATATGTGTGTTGTCTTTGAGGCTTGATGATGGTCCAAGAGCCACTGGTGTAACCCAAGCTCATCCTCTTCCTCAGTGCTGGCCACACTGATGCTCCTGRTGGGAGTGACCAGCGTGATGCCCCCCAAGCCAAGTTTCACAGCCATTGGAAACAAGGCTTCCCCAGCAGGAAAACTAGAAAACTGGGGGGGAAAACATGCTGTTTTTTAAACCCTCATCCCCCAGTTGTGCAAAAGGGGAAGAGAAATGAAACGGTCGTGGAACGCCTGGTGAGTCACTCAGACACTAAGGTGTGGTATCACAGCAYGCAGGGCTCGGCAGATCCACCCTTGCTTCGCTGCTGTCACAGCTGGAGCCAGGCAGTTTTCCAGGGCTGGGTGTTGACACCGTTTCTGGGTACAGCCGATCACCCAGGAAGATGTGCCTGCTCCGGGGCCGCCCAGCATCCACAGCCCAGCAAATCCCGCTGGGAGCGAGCTGTGCTCTGATGCAGCCCATCCATGCCAAGCCCAACTGCTGCCCATCCCTGGCCTCAGCAGATCCCATCACTTGYGTTGCTCTGGGATGGGACACACAGATGCAACCGATGGTGTTGTCTTGTACTGCCYGGCATACAAACGGGAATAATAAAAACTGCAGAAGCAGCATGAGCAAAGCATCAGAGAGGCCAAAAGGAGGATTTTTTTGGATGTGTACTCATAGCAAAGCCGGGCTTTGACCTCTGTGAGGCCAGGAAATGTAGGTGCGGTGTCCGAGCCTGAGTCTGGTGGCAGCAATTTTCCTCACGTAGCAACAGTTGTTATGTAGCAATAATAGYTGGCAAATTTCAAGGCACTTGAGAAATATTAATTAATCTGCACATCAGCCTTGCCAGGTAGGCAGCTAAATATTTTTGTCTGTGCTTGGGAAGGTGACACCAAAAGAARGAAAGAAAGAGGCAGCTTGTCCATGGTCACAGCACGAGCAGCTGCCAACACGAGRGTAGTGCTCAGCAACTGCCTCAGAACAAGAGAGCTCATGTGAAGGAAAACCAAAGGAAAACCAGATACTACATCAGGAGATTCAAAGGAAACACCTAGTTTTCAATCCAGCGAAGCAAACCTCCCATCAGGACCTTTCTGCTGCTGGAACAGGCATTTCACAGCTCAGTTTAATTACACTAATCACTTTGRTGATGACTCCTGACATTCACCTTCATTAGCCACTGGCGGCCACGCTCAGCTGCTGCGACTTCAGAGCTATCAATGTCTGCTTTAAATAACCCGTGAGCAAAATCGGCTGGGAGACAGTGTGTCTGGCCTCTCCTCTGGCATAGCCTCCATGGAGGTGGCTGGGAATGCAAGGCTGAAGCCAAAACTGCAGTTTAACCCTGGCTGAGCATAGGCGTGACCTTTTTCTGGATGTATTGGGGTGGGGAGAGCTTTCCTCTTTGRCAGAGTGGAAGGGGAGAGAGGGGGCGATGTGCAAAGAAGGACCAGGTAAAGTCAGAGAAGTTCAGTCCGTGGCACCATCTTCCCAGTTGCCTTGGGAATGGTGTCATTGCTACACATTCTCTTGCATAAACAAATAGCTCATGCCATAACCAGGCTTCAGCCCAAGGGTGTTTTTGCCCCAGCGCCCATTTTCCCCAAACAAACAGCAATTCAGGTCACACTGAGGGTAGTCATATCCTAAAGGCAGGGGATAGGACAGCTGGAAGGGCAAAGCAAAAGGCAGGAGGACTTGTGGTGCTACAGCCATACAACTGCATGGCCAGGGAGCAGCTGGACCCTGTCCCACACCTCTGAGGTCACTGTCATGGCCACACTGCTGGCAGTGTGCTTTACTTGCCTTAAACCAGGATGAAATGTAGGAAAATCACAAAATCCCRGGCAGATCGCAAAGGCAATTAGGTGTTGTGATGTAGCTGCTTTGGTTTTCCCTCCTTATGGTTTGTTGTGCTGTTTCTAGCTCGTGATTCTCATTTCACAAGGAATGCTGCTCAGGGAACACAGACAAAACTTTCAGAGATGCCATTTGTCAAAACAGAGGAATTTGAGCTCTGCAGAATAAAAACAGACAGAGAGGTGAGATGTTATTKTTTTGTAGCTGAAGATGCTGCAGCAATGCTAAATGCCATTTGTCACTCTTATCTTGGAGAAATCCCACTTATCATCCCCAAAAAGCTGAACAGGGTGATGATTTCCAACCTGCTAGCAAGCAATTTCCCCAATACTGACCCAAAGCCTTTCCCTGCAATGTTTCTCTGTGAAGCTATTATTTTACAAACTAATGCCCACAATAAATCCACTTGTGCAGATTTCATTAGCAGGAACAGCCATTCGTTAGCTGCTGAGGCATGCAACGCTTGTTCAAAACATAGGAAGGCACCTGGCTATAATTGAGAAAAAATAGAAAGCATAAAAATTTTATGTTGTCAAAGCAGCATCATTTTAACCTGAGGAGAGCTGTTCAAGATACGAGACATGAGTAATGCTCTCTGTGCCTGCATCCCTCCYGAAATGATCTCTGGGATGCTGCATTTGGGAACAATGCGCTGGGTATGGCACCACTGCCGTGGGGTAGTTGGACACTTAGCTGCCATTATATCTTTGGTGCTTTGTCATGAGACGACTGATGCTTTAAAAAAAAAAAGAAAAAAGAAAAGCAGGAAGATGTGAGATGGTTTTGCTTTGGAGGATTTTAAGTGTTCCTTCATCCAGCATTTTAAGTGTTCCTTCATCCAGCATTTGTAACTGGCATTTTCCTGAGTGTGAAAGTGCACGGAAAAAAAGGGTAATATTAAGACCTTGTTCTTTGGGAAGCAGATTGCCCGTGGCATGTCCTGACTGCCTATCTCTACCTTGGAAATCCTTGCTTTGCATCAAGCCAGCTTTCTCAGTGCTGGCTCTGAYGTGCTGTATCTGCTGTATATTTTGGCTGGTTTCTCTGCTGTATGTCCTGGCTTTTGCTGTGACACACATGGCTCAGTCTCTGAGGAACAGGGTGGACTTTTGCACTCTCACTCAGAAGGATGTTCTCACTGCAAACCCTTCCCATGTAGCCACAGGAGKGTTTCTGAATGCTCCTCTTGAGGAGCACACACCCTCCTTTCCAGAAAGGCCTTTTTCCCGCTGCCAAACCACATGAGCAAAGCTCCCCGTGCTTCAAAGGCAGCCTTGGGTTGCCAGAGCAGATGCTGCCAGTGACAGGGCTGGTGGGCAAAAGCCACCCTAGGAACGGATGTGGGTGCCTGGRCCAGGCTGGCCGAGGAAGGGGGCACTTGTGACCCACCAGGCTCCTGCTTTGCAGAGCATCCAGCTTCCCGAGCTTGTTCWAATGCCGTTTCAAAGGCGGGAGCAAACTTCCCCAAGTGCTAAATCCACGTGAGCCCCACACCCCTTTGGCACCGCCCTTCCCACCCTGCTCCAGGGACGGGCAGGATCGCACCCCGCCTTGCACCCTGCCCCAGCGCAGGGAGGGAGGGGGCACGTGGTGCTGGCTGCGTACCCAAACCTCTCCGTGCTGCCAGGGGAAACCAGCAGCTCTCCGCTGCTTCCCGGGCTGCGGCAGAGGCAGCGGCAGAGCAGCAGGCACATGCAGGCGTTGCTTGCAACCAGGCAACCGCGAGGAGAAGAGCAGAGGGGAGAAAAGGAGATATCTCCTCGAGCCCCGGCTGGTGGCTGTGTTTGTGTCAGGGTGGGGAGAGGACACGGCATCCTGCCGGCTTGGCCCTGGCTGGGAAGGACAAGGGAGAGGATTGCCAGCATCGGACACATCCCTCCCCACGTTCTGCTGCTTAACTCACGCCTTCCTCCCAGTCCTTTCGCGGGGGGGGGGGGGAAGGAAAAAATTGAAAAAGCCGATGGAGGCTCACAAACTCCTAGTTTCTGTATGTCTTCCCGAATATGTATACAGATTTTGATCCAACAGACACACTATTTTTAGTTTCCTTTGGGGTATGTTTGGGAGCAAGCCCTTAACTGTTGCTGTGCTGCTATAGAAACCGTATCCATGTACACTGACATGTTTACAATTGTTTTAAACGCCATAAACTTTCAAGGGCAAAATCAAGCAGCTTATTTCCATTAAAGTAAACTGCCCTGGTGTGGGTTTCTTTTGCTTTTACATTTATTAATTTAGGACCCTTCTCAGCTTCATCCAGCCCCACGGAGCTTTTGTTTTGAGAAAGGTTTGCCAGCTCCTGCTGCCATGGTGCTTGGCAAACCTGGAGCAGAGCAGTTGCAAATCTGGCTTGAGGAACAGAGAATTTTTTGCTAGCTCTGCTTGACCTCAGCCATAGGAGGGGTGTTTGGCAGATACCAGGGCACCCAGGCAAAACAGAGCCGCCTGCCCACTGCCTGCCCATGCTCCATCCTGGTGCTGAGGAGCTGCTGTGAGAGGTTGCTCAGCTCTTGTGGCCAGCTCACATCTATCCAGGACAGAGCAGCTGCCTAACTTAAAAAAAACAAAAAAAACCACGCACACACCCCCCTCAAAAAAAAAAAAAAAAAAATACAGCAAAGTATTTTAGTCTAGGATTTGGGAAGAGAAAAACCTTTTTTTTTTTAAAAAATTTATTTTTAAAGATTTCCTAAGGTTAGGCCTCCCCATCCCTTTTTGCTTTGAAGTGACAATGTTTCTCCTGCGACAAAGATTAGAAAAGGGCAGAGAAAAAGGGTGGGGTTTTTTTCCAGCATCCCAGGTGGGCAGCAGATGTGAGAGAGAAGAATTCTTTCCTGAATATGAGATGGGATGTGTCATTTCAGYTGGATGAGGAGCACAGATTTCACTCCATCCTCCCAGTGTTAACCTCCATCTGCAAGGTGGGTTCCAGTGAACCTTCTCTGGGAGTACCGGTCCCAAAACCACTGTACCAGGGCAGGGTAGCTCCATCCGTGGCCAGGCAGGGATGGATAGCAGGGGACACCTCGGGGTGGCTCAGCACCCATTGGAGCACCCAAACACAGATCCCCTCCTCCTGTTCCCTGTCTGAACCCCATTGCTTTGCCGTGTTGAGCTGGATACTYTGGCAGAGACACTCACAGACTCAACCACACCAAACCGGTTTTCCCTGTCCAGGAGCAAAGTCCAGAGAAGGATTTGGCCTCCAGGGTCCATGTCTGCAATGAGCACTCCCTGCTTCTGGAGGTGTGAGCTTTGAAACGGGTCCTGTAAAGCTCTGAGCGTGCTTTGCTAAGCTTGAGCTGGGTTTCCCTGMGTACCTGGGGTCAGTGGGAATCAGGTCTACATCGAAGCAAAGGAAATAAATGGGAATTCCTGCTGAGTTTGTTCCTAAACCGATTCAATGCCTCTAACCTTGGCACCACCTACTTTGTCTCTTTCTTGTGCAAATATGCCTGTGCTTACCTGGTTATTATTTGTCATTCAACTCTGCAACAGTCAATTATTTACGTTTGCTGGGTCATGCAATGCAGAACAAAAAGACAACCAAATAAGTAGCAKCTGCAGTAACACCCAAACAGCTGAACAGAGGCAATGGTTAGCTGTGGGTGGCTATTTGCCCGAGCCAGCAGTTTCACCCTCCGTGTGCCTGCAGAGAACAAGAAAGTGGCCGTCTGACCCAACACCTGCCTCGGTGGAGGATCCTGTGCTGTCTTGTGCTGTGCAGAAAGCCCCAGGTGAACTACCCGACCCCTGTAAGATGTTTGGGGGGCAGAGGCAGTCATGGTGATGATGCTCTGSCCCCTGTGAGGTAGAAACCACTGTATCTAAAACTCAGATCTTAGCCCGATGGCCAGTTTCTGAGCGGCCAGGTGATGACAGGCTATCCCTTATTGATGTGCTCACTGCAAAGCAATTAAAAGTTGGCAGTCAAAAAACACCCAGAGCTTGTTGTCTAAAGAACATCTTTGCCTGCAGCTGGAGTTTCTACTCCCCCAGAAGTCCAGGCTGAGAAGTTTGGCAAAGCCTTTCGGAACACAGAATGCGCCACCAAACTCATCCTGGGAGCTGATTAGAAGGGGAAAAAAAAGCACGTAGAAGGGGATGTTCCCAAAGGCCCTTTCKCCAGCTGTGGTGCTGCAGGAAGCCCCTTTACACAGCAAGTCAGGCAATGATCTCAGCATCACCATCAGGACAAAACCTGCCCCTGCCTCCTCCTTTCCAGCTCCCTTCCACGGCCCAGAGACGGGTCCCACGCGACGCTGCTGCTGCTGCGTGACCAGGGCTCAGCAGCATTGCAGGCAAAACAGTCTCGACCTGGGGACTTTTGACTTTATTTCTTTTCCCACCAGTTGACACAACCTTCCCGTCACCCTTCTCTGAGCTGTTTGGGTGTTCAGGCACGAACCGGTTGGGTGGCGACGCATGAATTAAGTCGGCGCTGCTCCACGAATTAATTGGGCGCCCATGYGGGGGCAAGCCGGGCGCTCATGCGTGACTCAGGGGGGTGCCCATGCATGAACAGAAAGGGTTCTCATGCATGAATCAGTCAGGCACTCCTGGGGCATGAATTGGCCGCCCAGGCATGGATGATCGGGGCGGGCACTACCTGGGGACTCACGCGTGAATTAATGGGGCGCTCATGCAGGCACTGATCAGCTGCTCATGCAGGAACCTACTGGGTGCTCCTGTGTGAGCTAACTAGAACCCRTGGGTGGATGCAGTAATCCCTGCAGTTCGTGCCCAACTCACTCCTCTCCTTGAAGATCACCCTTAAAAGCTGTTTGAACACAAATCCAGTATCAACTTTACTGTCAACATCATCATAATCCTAATACACAACCATTTCAAGCTCCACTCTTGATCCCTGTAGACCAGACAGAGGGGTTAATACTGAAACAATGTGCATATGCACTAAAATTTCACTCCCTGCCCCTGGGAACCAGGGCCTGGGAGTTGTCAGCATTACAGCCCCAATTTTTGTCTGTTATGAGCTCCACCGCTTACACCATGGWCTAGAATATCAGGGTCAACATTATCAAAGTCCAAATATATGGACTTTTCATGAGTTCACCCCTGGTCCCTGAGGACCAGGATGGAGGAATTAATGTTGTAAAACCCTGGATGCAACACTTATTGCAAACACTCATACCTGTGAAACACTTRGCCAGGAACGCCACAGCAGTTTGAGCAAATAACCATTGCACACCCCAGCCCTTGCGCCTACTATGAATGCCAGGCCTTGCTCCTGCAATAAAAAAACATTATGGCAGTTCAAATATATACCCCTTACAAGTGCAGCACTTTCCCCATCTGTGTCCCCAGAGCTCTGTTCTCCCAAGCCACCAACTTCATTTTTCCTGCTCCAGCTCAGTGCCAGGAAGTGATGGTTGCCCACCRAGGTCCTCCCTCTTGCGTGGAACACTTGCTAGTGACTCTTTATGCTCTTGTGTAAGGTGTTCAGGTGCTCGTGTGTAAATGAATTGAGCACTCAGGTGCAAATTGTTTTCGGATGCGAAAGCACAAACTCACYGGAAGCTCATGCATAAGCGAGCAGRRTGCTCTTGCAYGGAGGCAGGAGACCTCTCCATTTGCACACAGCGTGAGCAGGGGCTGCACAGCAGAGCCTGGCACAGCCAGCACACCAGCAGTGGGTGTGCTCTGGCCTAGGGCTGCTTGGCTTCTCCCTCCCCCTCCTCTCAGTGCTGCATCTGCAAGTGTAGCCCCAACATCCCACAGCCTGAGCTTTAGGTCATGCTGCTGGTGSTTCATCATCCGCTCTTGAGTCCCAAAGCTCCTGAAATCCTCATGGGCTGGTGAGGGAGGGACAAGAAGGGATTGAGGTGTCGGATTGTGGGTGGTATTTTCCACGGGCGCATGGCATTGGTGAAAACCACTACCTGTTGCTAGTCAAACACAGAGATCTGGCAATCCCAGGGCCAGCTGTGAATTCCTTTAGTCGTGYTAGTTAGCACCTTGCTTGGCAGGTGTGATTGCAGCTGCTCGCAGAGCCACGACATGGCCTCTGGCTGGAAATGCAGGGGTGCTAAGGCAGCGCCAAGAAGCTGGAAGGGGACGGGAGCTGGATCCATCCAGGTCGCTGATACCAAGCAAGGTTGGGGCTGCAGAGTGAAATCTCCTCAAGGCTTTGTGAACTGTGAAACTCTTCTCTTGGTGAAACTCTTCTCGTGAACTGTGCAAGATGCTCAACACGCTGTTCTCAGTGARCAACGCAACACAACAGCTAATTCCCTTAATCCCTCCTCCAAAGGGCAGCATTCAGTTGGCATCGCAACTGGGCACCGTCAGGAGACTCTCAACCCACCCCGTCACAGACAGAAACACAGGGAGCCTCTATCTGAAAACTGGAATCATTTCGAAGCCAGGATCACTGAGCGCAGCAGGAATGTGAAGTTATCACCATGGAGAAGCAGACTTYAGCTCGAAGCATCCCCAAATGATTTCTTCTATGGCTCTGAAAATGGTTTGCTGAAGCCAGAAATACATCACACACATAACCCCATCTCATGGCAGGGTTACTCCATGTGAATGTCCAGGGATGAATTCTTCCACGTGTGAGTTGTTCAACAGGCTGCCTGTCTTCATCTCTACATGTACAAAACCTGCAGGCAAAGCATCCAGGCGTGCTCCTGCCTGATGCCACCAGCACCTTGTCCCCAGACCCACATATTTCTTTGGGCAGTTTCTGAAAGCCCCATGACACCACTGAGGGAAGTCATTGACCAGCCCCAGAGGGGCTTGAGGACYACCTGGTGCACCACGGCAGGACACAGCACATCCCTTTTCCCCAGCCACCACGCCCTGCATGGAGGAGGCTCTGGCTACCCGGGAATGGGCACTTGGGGAAAGCTGACCACAGGGGATGGGGGAGCCAAAACCACTGTATTTAAAGAAAACAGCTTTAATGGGGAGAGGAGGAGTTATGGTAATAGAGGGAAGTCTGAGGGCAGGTAGGGATCTGCTTCCCATTGCAAAAGGCAGCGGGAGGGGGTTGCTTTGCCTGAAGACAGGATTAGCTGGCATTTCAAGGGGAGGTGGCTGAGGAAAGTATTCAGTAGGAAAATTCACATGCTTCAAGTGTGCACTGAATTTCAGGAACAATTTTCCTATACCTCTGAAATATTTCCTGCTTGACAAAGCCACAGAGAATCCCAACACTAGCCAGAAGAAGGGCCTGGTGCTGCCTCGTGTAGCCTCTCTTCAAACAGGTTGGGATGCTCCGCAGGAAGGACCYGGGAGTTGCCGGAACAGGTATTTCTGGCTGCACTTTCTTCTCTAAGTAAGGAAACATCTTCATAAACATTAGTGCACACAAGTATCTGGAGACCAGGCTGGCCCAGTAATATTGCATACACAGGAAAGCCTGATGTGTGCAAAGAGCATGAAAGGACTTGCAAAGCAGTGGTGGTGGCTTCTCACTCAGAGGCCACCAAAAGCTAGGAGGTAATAGGGCTGTGAATGCCAAAATAATTCACCACATGGCAGGAGGAAAACTTGAATACTCTGAGGCAAACTTGTCCTCTGAGGGAGGATTGAAGAGCTGTGTAATAATAGAGGAGACTTAAAAAATTGTCTGTTGCCCCAGGAAGGTGGTCCCTGTGCAGGTTGCTGGGTCCTGAGCGGCCTCACTGCTCCAGAACCATATTTGAAGCACAAGCCAGTGGATTGATCTCAGCTGCAATAGCGGGAGAGATGCTTCAAATAACTTCAAATAACAAGAAAAGTTATCTCAGACACTATCCATCATTTCTCCGTGGAGGAGGTGTGATGGATTTTCATCCTTTCCTTTAGGGAGAGACGGGATCAAAATTAACTTTGTTCTTGTGCTTAGATCTTAATAGACCTTAAACAGACCTGTCTGGCCAGGAGATGTCCACATGCACAGCTCTCCCGTTCCTCCTGCCTTTGCTGAAGACTGAAACCAT
Source organism: Amblyornis subalaris (assembly GCA_018881555.1). NCBI lineage: Eukaryota > Metazoa > Chordata > Aves > Passeriformes > Ptilonorhynchidae > Amblyornis > Amblyornis subalaris. The sequence continues at coordinate 1,355,304 of JACAXG010000088.1, forward strand.
CCCAAAAAAGCAATTCCAGAGGAAAGGCTGCCATTCCTCATGGATTTAAGAGGGTGCACGAGCCCACGTTCCCCCTTGYCACAACTGCTGAACCACTCAGCTGGGGACCTGCTCAGCAGGACAGGCTTCAAAACATTTTTACAAGAGCTCTGACAATAAAAGATGCATGTCAGGACAGCAGATAAAACACTTAAAAGGCGATTGGTGTTGAGTTGAGTTTGTAGCCACTGCAGTTTGTTGCACTGGAAAGCAGCCACGTGTGGCTGGGTGAAAACTCCCCGACTGCAGAAAAACTCTTGGGGCACTCAGAGCCTCTTCTTCCTCTGGTGCTGCAGGAAAAGAACCCACAGCCCCCATCTCAGGCTTGTTTAGTTTTCTGGATGCACACACCCTTCCCCCTCCATTTTTTTGTTTCGGCTCAGGCACTTGTGTGTAACTTGAAGCAAAGTTATTTCACTCTGTTTCCAAGTCATTTTACCCCTGAAAATCAACTTCTTCCTCATTTTCAATTAAGACTGAAGTATTTTTTAAAAGCAAAGATAACTTCAAAAGCAAAGTTATTTAGAAATATTTTTAAATGTTTTAATTGTTTAAAAATGTTTTCATTTTAATAATATGGGGTTTTTTTACAAAATGGTTTTATTATGGAAATGATCAGTATAAGCCATGTAGCATTGGAAGGAAGGCACAAATGACAGGAGGAGGAATAAGGAGGTTTTGRGGAGTCCTGTGCAAGAAATGCCCTCTCAGTGTGGAGTTTCCCCTGCTCTTCCAGCCCACTGATTCCAGACGACTTTTTCCTCTCATGTGTACATTCACCGCTTTCTTATGGTGAGAAAGATACATTTGTATAAAGGGTTTCTGAAATTTAGGACTCARTCTTGACCCCAGTGTCCTTTTGGCTGGGAGCAAAGGGGTCTCAGCATTCAGTGGGGTCCAGCACCTACATAAAAGTGCCTGTTTAAGGACTCCCACCTATATGAAAATACACCTTTGCCATAGGGTCAGCTTTGCATCTCCTCATACACTGCCCAAAAAGATGCTTTTTGTTGCCCTGATGAGGGTGAGAATCCCTTTCCCCCAGACCATAGAGGGAACATTGGGACGTAAAGCAAGATTTCCACACATGCAATACAGCTATAGCTCTGAAAGTGTCTCCAAYGCAGCTTTCCTTGTGCTTTCTTTGTCCTGAGAGACCAACCCAGCTAATACTGAAGGGAATTCAAATGGGCCACGTGCCCAGTGCCCCAGGAAATCCCCAGGGTTGCCTGGCTGCTCCCACCAGACCATGGCAATCCTATAAAGGCTGGGTAATACAATAGCACCATTCCCTCAGGCCCTGGTTCAGAAACACACTCAAGCACTTGTAAAACCTTAGGCCTATACTTAAATCCCTGAGGTTTTATTCCCTTAAGCCAGGTACTCTTTCTCCATGTGCTGAGCCAGGGTGCTCACGCACAGAGTGGGAAAACGTTGCCTCAGCCTGCTGGTACCTCTGATACAGGATCGATGCCTGAAGGGAGCATCTCTCCCAGAGGACACTGGAGTAGATCTCCCACGTGGAAGAGAGCGGAGCAGGTTTGGCTCAGGCCTTCCACTGACACRATCCATCAGATAAGATCAGACCACAAACGACCGCCCGGACAGATCCTACATTATTCATTAGAGCAGGCTACTGGTGTTAGGCTTGGGGCCAAGAAGGAGGGGGAGTAGACAGCAAAGAAGATAAAAATACAATATTTCTTAACCTCCAGAATAAAGGGGCTTGCGAAAGAGGGACAAAGCATCTGTACAATTTATGCCTACAGGAAAGACATGGGACATATGGTTTTTATAAGTGTTTTCCTGCTCCTCATTGCAGGAAGGAGACCCCTTGGTACGTGGGGCTACGCAGTATTTCCTCACTCGGAGGTGCTGGCACTCCTCAAGGGACAAACATGTCCCTGGGCACTGCTTGACCAGCACCCAAATTTGCCAAGCACTGAGTCAGAAGCACTGGTGGGCAGCTAGGGCTTTTTTAGCTGAGTTTTCAGACACAGTGGCAGGGTAGGAGGTGAAAGGCATCCAAAGCCAAATCCAAATCCACTGGAGCACCCTAAACCCCAGCCCAAACACAAACACACTGCCCCATGGGGACCATGGAGGTGGCAGCCTRTCCTCCAGACACTGCAGAAAGTCATGCCCAGCAAGCCCTGCTCATGGCACTGCCAGCTCTTAGCTCAGACACTCCAAAAACAGCTCCCAGGATCCATCCACTGCTGCAGAGGTGGTCCACAGGGAAGGGGTGGGAGGTGCCTGCAGCACCAAGGCACTGTGAAGTGACAGGCAGTGAGGCAATGGTGAAGCATCATCATTCTTGGACTAATAATATTAATAAAATATTTATTAATATTATTATTGTTGTTGTTATTGTAACTACTACTACTACTACTACTACTATTATTATTATTATTATTATTATTATTATTATTATTATTATTATTGCTGACAGAAGCATTCAAGCAGGGGGGAGCAAATTCTCCATTTCAGCAGAGAATTTGCAGAGTTTTCTTGAACAAACTGCAGCTGCTGCTGYTGCCCTGCTGCCACTGCTGCTACAGGGCTTGGCTTTTTGTGCTGCAGCCTGGCTGAGGAGGGATTTGGGGGCTGGGTGGGATTTGGGGGCTGCAGTGGCTGCTGCCTCCTCCCAGCATCTCTGGGCGCTGGAGAAACCACCATCATGGAGGTGGAGACGAGGACAAAAGAATAGGAGCGCAGGGAAGAAGCAGCACTGGGAGGTCTTGGTGTAGGGTTTCAAACAGTTTTGGAGCAGCTGGAAATAACCGGAGGGGGCTGTTTCTGAGCAGCTTTGTGCAACTCTTTCCTTGCATCAATGCAAACCAGATTGGGTTGGGGCAGGAGAAGCTGGAGGAGGTGATGTGGAGCCGTGCTCTGCTTGCCGCCACTGAGGTGGTGTCAAGCAGGGGAGAAGCCTTGAGGGCTGAGGAATGAAATACCCACCCGGGGGCTCATGAATTAACCACTGGGAGCTGGAAACTGGGACAATGTTGCAGGCATGAGGAGCAGCAGGGAAGAGTGGTGACCATGGACCTSGCTTGTTCTGCTGACCCAGGCAGCTCTCTGGACCACCAGGAGCCTCAGCACAGCCAGTCAGGGCAAGTCTTAGTGCAATGTAAATTTGTGGAGGGCTAAGCTAAAATTTTGCTTCCCCCAGTGCTGCCAGTTCCTCCAGAGTGCTGCCTTAAGCCGTGATGGATTCTCTGCCTCTTCCCCTCACCCCTAAACCTGCCACAGACAAAGATTCCGGTGGCTTCTTGAGGTCACATTTAATTTATCCCCATTCATTTCTTTTCATGTAACAGGTTTTTTTTTTTTTTACTCTCCTCCTTCCTCTACATGTTCCTCTTTTCCCCAGTAAAGCCCCCTGCCCAAAAAGCCCTGGTGCCATGGTCTAACCCTGCTGATGGCTGTCTGAAGGATGATGTTTACGACATCAACCCAAACACAGGACTGTGATCACTCCACCTGCAGCATCAACCACCTGGGTCCCTAAAACTCGTCCTCCCTCTTCCTTGTCCCCATTACATCCACATCACCTCCTCCTACATATGGCTATGAGCTGTGCCTGAGGTTCCATGGATCCCAYGTCCCCCTGGGCATGCACAGCTCACCTTCTTCGTGGTCAAAGGAATCATCCCTCCAGCTAACATGTATCTGTTTAAGTCTCCTACCCTGCTGGGTAAAAATTGGAGTGCTCTCAGCATAGAGGTACAGATGACATCGCCACACACCCTGAACCCTTTTCTCAAGGGTGTCACCCCCAAAAAACCACATGTGGAGATAGGAGGTGTGTTTGGGAAGAGAAACAGCAGACGGGAATCCTGCACGGATGGCTTGGTAGGAAGGGAAGGGGAGTAGGCATGGTGCACCCTTGGGCTGGTGGTGTTCCAGCTGGGATCATCCYCTCCTCCCTCCACCAAAGCAGAGCCTCCCCCCAGATCCCTTTTGTGCGCCCGGGGCTGGTCATCACCAACCAACTGCACAGGACTYGCACCCGCCACACCCTTTAACCACGGGGGGGATCCCTTTTGTGTGCCAGAGGTTCTCTCCCTCCCTGGGTGCCTTCTCTCCTGGCCTGGAGTGGCGCCAGGGCAGCAGGAGCAGGTGCAGTCGTGTCCAGGCACGATCAAAGTGCTACCACAGCAGAGTTATCTCTGTGCTCGCTGAGGACCAGACAAGCCCATCGCACGAACACCAACTCTGGGGCTTTAATTAGCCRAGCAGGGAAACACCGCTCTGCCTTTAAAGCAATCTTTATTTAAGCAATCTTACGTTTAAAGGGAAAAACAAAGGCTTTTGAAATCGGACACCCAGGAGGAGTGAGAGAAAACTGAGCTCAAAATCGTTCCGTTGCTTGGTGGCTTTGCATTGAACCAAAAGTTTTTGTGAAAAAAATTCCATCCCTATTGTCCCTCCTCTGAAAACCAGTCCTTAGGGGTGTCAGGGCTCACATTTGTTGGAGGCTCCAGCTTGCCAAGGCACTAGAAATTGCAGAGCAGGTAGGTCGGGATGAAGCAACATCCCTCGAAGGAAAATTTCCTGGGTGCTGCTGGAGCACTGCCTCCATCACCTCCCAAGCTCTCTGGCACCCAGATGTCTTGCACCAAAGCCATGACCAGCAAGCTTTTTTTTTGCAGTGAGCATATAGGATAATAACTATATCAAGATCTGCACCCAACARGACACGCATCTAAAACTGAAAGCTGCACTGCAGAGGGGCTCAGGAGATCAAAGGTTTTTCTACCTTCATTGAAGTTGTGCTTGAAACAAACAACTACTCTTTTCAAATGCTGCATTTTATTCAAAGCCCAGTGGGAGCTGGTGTCTTGCCTGTTTATTTTCAGTTGCTAGTGGTTTGTCTGCCACCAAAATAAATCTTTTCTTAATCCTTTCTTTGCAAGATCACTCGAGGAATGGGAGCCATTATGTGTCCCCACACCAGACCCTCAGGGTGCCACGGGCCCATCCTGCCCAGGACAGCCCTGAAGTGTTTCGTGCACAGTCCCACAGTGCATTTWGGGGATGTGCTTTGAGGTTTTACTGCTGCAATGTCTCAATGCTGTCGCTGAGTTCTCGCCACAGAAATTCCTGTGTTTGCCAGTGGTAGCCCGGCACTCACTGTAACCTTGAACAGTTTGATTTTTAGCACCAAGTCCCATTTTAGGCAGAACCCATTAAAATCATTAGGTGTTAGCATATAAATCTCCATTGCCATGTCACACGGTGAGTGACACTTCCTGACAGTGTGTTTCATCATCACAGGACCTATTTTTAAAGCACCGATTTAAAGTCATGGTGAGTATCAGGGATTAGCATGTGGCTGAAACCTCTTCTACCCCAAAAAACCCCAAAGTTTTGGACTCTCTTATTCTACTTTTCTTAGGAGGCACTGTGCCACTTTTAAGATTTATGTCTCTGCTAGTGTGTACCCTCTGGCATGGTCCTGCTGTCCCCATTAAGTAGGGACACTTCTTACCTAATTTCAGCCAGCCACTGCAGAGGTAGAACCCTCCAAGATCGTTATTAAGGCTCCATAGTTTTTTCACAGACAGTGGTGAGTGGTTATAAAATTAAAAAATAACCCTACTGATGGCTCTGGCTGTGGGTTACCCCRTCCCATATCAGACATTGGAGAATCGGCATGAGAGAGCTGTTGAAAACCAGACTTTTAGGTACACTGAGGAGCTCACTGCTGTGAACCTCAAATTCAGATTCACACTTCTACTGTGTTTTCTCTCCAAGATCAATAATAAAAACTATGGAGGATAGAGAGGGGCTTAAATGCAACTTCACCCCAGTGCGATGTGTTTCACTCCAGGTCCTTCTCTTGTGTTCTTCTCGTTGCTGCTSTTGTTGTTCTGCTTTTTCTTCATCTTCTTCTTCATTGTTACTACCACTACCGATTTCCATTTCAGCTGCAAGCCGAACTCCAGCCACACCGGAGCCATGGTATGGCCTTCGGGTGCCCCTGCSGAGCAGGGAGGTGGTGCAGATGCAACAGGAGGAAACAAAAACGGGAAAAGGGAGCTTGGAGGACGCCCCACGCAGCAAATGCCCTGAAACAGGGATTTGGTGCATTCCATCAGGACCCATTTTACATGAAGGTAMCACAGACAGAAGCAATAAGGGAAAGTTTCCTCCTTGTGCAAGAGAGCAGGGTGAGTCATGGAGCACTCACGACTTCCACCCAGACAGCTAAAAGTGAGGGGAAGCTCTCAGTGTGGGTCCCAGCCCTGTTTAGGCTCCTTAGATGTTCACAAAAGGAGGATAACAGGCAAAAGAGGYGAAGGGACAGGCTCCTCTCCCTAAAGCATCCCAGTAATTAGGCAGAGACATTGCTAGGCCATGGTGCTCTGGCACCTCAAGTCTGCAGCAGTGCCTTGCACCGACCTGCCCATGTGGGAAGAAGCAGTCCTCTGGCATAACCCAGGCTGCCTTTGCCTCCAGTCTCCACAGGACACAGCCAGAACGGTCTCTTGGTGATGTGYGAAAATCAGATGACACCAAACTACATCACTGCTGCGGCCTGAGGTGCTGTGCAGGAGGCAGCCAYCCGGGGAGGCACCGAGGTCCCCCCAGTTCCAGGGAAAGAGCTCACATGGCCAGCTCTCTGCACAAGCTCAACCCACAGCAATTTCAGACACCACAGCAAAAAGAAGTAAAACTGATTCGTGAGGAGGAGGGAAAATAAATGAGTCGGGGTTAGGAGTCCTAAACTCTTCTTTGACCATCACATGCAAGTCTAACCTCTCCTGAAAGGCTTGCACAGGAGTCCCATCTGCCACCAGGAGCTGCTGGTGGATGAGCCCTAGGAATGGGACGAAACCTGCTGCCTTTGCAGTTTCATTCTAAAATCAAGGAAACGTTGAGAGCTGCCTATTCAATCTGGTAGTAAGACTGGCCAAGACAGAGGCTGGGGCAAGAGTGCTGTGGTGGTGCCCCACAAACCTGTCCCAGGCTTGGGGARACAGCTTGGGATAAGGAGAAGAGGTCAGGTTGTATATCCAGTACATATAAGAGTTTTGTCAATTAGGAAAATGAGATTCCTGTCACCCTCTGGGATACGGAAACCAATTAGTCCAACCCAAAAGAAAAATCAAGTGCATCTTCTGCTGTTTTATAACCTGACAGACATTTCTGCAACTGCCTGGCTTCAAATGGGCATCCTCATGAGCAGGTGCAGAAACTGCCCAACCTAAAGAATGAGTAGACTTTACCCTCAGTCATCACTGACTGGTGAGATTCGTCATGCCCATCATAAAAACTTGAGGGCAGGCTGAGCTGCTGAAGCAAAACTCCTCCTTCTGATTCAAAACATGACGTAATTTAAATATCAATAATTTTTCCTGGAAAAAAGAGTTGAGTCTGCATGGCAAGGCTGTATATCTACACTGCCATAAGACTTCCTCTGCGTAAAACAGGGAGACCTTTTGACCCGAGGGACTTTGCTTCCTACGGGGGAAATCAAGAATGAGCAAAGTTCACTGAGATCAAAAGAAGTCTTTGCACAAGAGCAGTTTCCACACACTTGCCTGTATGTGAGGAGGGGGTGYACAGCCTCAGCAGCCCAGAAAATGTCTGATTCAGAAAGAGATTTTCACCACGGCTTCAGATTCACTCTGTTTCAGGGTTATCTCCAAGCAGGAGAAAGCCACCACGGCACTCCAATACAGTGTGGATCATTAGGAAAGCCCCAATCCCAGTGTAGCTGCAGTGCTTTTGAGTGCCAGCAGCTACTGGGAGTGGAGAGAGCTCTTGTGGTTGGTTGCTTTTGGGATATTTTAGGGAAACTGCCTTGGTCCCTGCTGCCTTCAGCAGGCTTTGCTACCAGCTTTAGTTTCTGCCATGCTGGAGTTTGGTGCTTGGGTCAGCATCTCTGCGTCATCCCTGTACCCACATCTGGCCAGATGAGTGTCAAAGGGAAGATGTCCTGGGAACAAAGAGGTTTGGGGAGGGGGAACCAGGATGTGCTCCTCTCTCCTTCCCACCCTGCCGCCAACAGAATGGAAAACAAAAAGGCCGTGGGGCGGTGGGAAAGGAAGTAAGTTTGAGGGTACTCGCTGCATTCCCTCTGCATTCCCATGATGCCTGGAAGTGGATGAGCAGCAGAACACCACGGCCTCTGAGGGGAGGAACATCCACTTGGCACTCCAAAATGAGAGCAGTTACCCAGAGTTTTGGGAAACAGAAGTAACGTGCAGGGTATCTGGCACTGAGAAGCGACTGGGGGCAGCGACTTGTGCCCGAGTGACAGCAGATCCCCGAGCAAAACAGGAGGGAGAGGGAGAGGGAGAGCAGCCCCTTTTGTCGTCACTGGCTGCTACATTTCTCACTTTTGGAGTAGAAATTCGAGCAGCCACTGTCGCTGGTACTGCAGGAAAGCGTCTCTGGACCACTTGGCCTGGAGGGAGGGGAGCGGGTTCATCCCTGGGAAGTCCTGGAAGGAGCCTGGCTCTGCTTGTCGACCGTTTTTGTTTTGCTTCCTTTAAAGGCTGGGAGGAAAGAGGGAGGGAGGACCCAAGCAACTTGGTCTGAAAGAAAAAAAAAAAGCCAAGTTAAAGATGTGAAGTGCCTGGCAGAGACCCAAAGCACAAGAGCACAGAGACCGTGAGAAAAATGTAGGTTTGCTGTCCAACTGGATGGAAATCAGATGTCGTGTTGGGACTTCACAGGACTTGTAAATGAATAAAGGAATGGGCAGGAAAGGAAGGAAGATCCAGCCAGGCTCAAGAAGGCAAACCAGCAGGGCCTTGATCCCAATATGGTTAATATCTGTGGGACTTATTCCTACAGGCAGCAGTGAGCCTCCTATCACAGCGTAAATCCATCACCAGCAGCTAAACCAGATCTCTTGAGAAAGGAGGAGTGGAGACTTCAGGGCTTTGATGTTGTAAGTAGCTGARGAGGAGGAGGAAGGCATGAGGATAGGGAAGAGAGCCACTGCAAGCCTTGCTGGAAGCTACCGTGGGCAGAGCCCAGCTGGTAAGGACAGCTGCTCCACCGGCACTAGACACATCCATTGCTGTTCCCAATTCCCCTGCCAGCTGCTCGGATACATGGCCTAGGGTTGAAAGCAACGCCATAGCCAGGAGCTGCATAAAGGCAGCAGGCCCTCACCTCTGGGCGAGGAAGGCATAGGGGTGCCAGGGTATCTCTTGGGCACGGATGATCCTGAGGTCCACAGTGGTGGAAGGAGGACAGAGGGGTGGCAGAAGAGGTGGGATACTCCCTTGGGAGGGTCTGCAGCAGGATGGGCACAGCCACCTTTGGAGCTCAAGTGGCTTTTGCTGTTCCATGTGCAATCAGAGCACAGGACACACTTTGAGACGAATGGAAGAAGTTGTCCAATGCCTGTCCCTTTATTATTCACCTGCACACACAAGTCCTGCCCTGGCTGTTTCACTTGAAGTATCGCCTGATCCAGCATCTCCCGCAGGACCTCCAGTTTGTACCCCACTGGTAAAAGGGGAAACCCATGCAAGAAGAAGCAGATGCAACTGAAAAAGCCTTTGTGAGCTCTGTCTCAACCATACTAAATAGGGGAAGGCTTAGAGACTTCTACTCAAGGTTGCTCTTGGCTGAACACCCGGGAAGGAGCTGCCTCTCCTGCACCCTAAAGGGGTGCACGATGACCTGTGGCTGCCCCGAGTGAGCAGGTCGAGGGCAGGGTCTGGTTGAAAGCACAGCGTTCAGAGTGTCCTTTTCCAAGCACCGTGCTCAGCCTGCCAGGCAGGGACAAAAGGCCAGTCCTTGCCATTTCCCAGCAACTCGCCGTGGGAAGCTCGTTCCTGCTCGCCCCGGGCTGGCTGTCAGCACGGGCTGGGAATGGAGCCACCACGCTGGGACCTGCAGGGCCCCTTTCTGCGGGGAAACAAAGTGGTGCTCCTTGCACAGGAGCGCCTGGGGACTCCCCAGCAGCCAGCCCTGGCCCGGGGCACTGCTGCGTAAAGAGCTGTGAATGACAATAAGGATGACTACTGCCCCAAAATGCTGCCTACCAGGGCTGGCTTTTGGGGCCGGGGCACGTAARGTGCCAGCCTTCTGTTAGTGCAGCGCCCTTGGAGGCACCATGGGAGAAAGTTTCCCCACAGGAGATTTCACCCCCTCTTCAGTGAGATCTAAAGGGGAGAGATGCTGGAGGTGGGTGAGGAGGCACTTGGGGAGACAGGAACATGCAGGAATGATCAGAGACGGCAAGCGAGCCCACAGCTGTGGCCGATGACGTCATTAAAGCAGCGTGGAGCCTTAAAAAAGAACAACGAACAACAAAACCCCCGCAAAACCTCCGTCTGAACACGCACAGAGCATCCTTGTGACCTGGTGGGACCTTGCCTGGGGATCTCTGGGATCGGGGCTCCCTCTAGAGGGTTTTGCACTGCCAGCAAGTGGCCACAGCCCGGCCTTGGGAAGAGGACGATGGGCCTCCAGGGCACAGACCTTCCTTCCCCTGCGGTCCTGCTTTGCATGGGGTGGCCTTGAGAGCATCCCCAAATTGCCCCGAGCCCGCCTGAGCATCCTCAGCTGTGCCGAGGGGGGCGGCAGGGGCAGACACTGGGCGTGTTTGCAAGCAGGTTGTTTGCATGGATTATTGAAGCCAAGCAGGATTTGGGGCGAGGGGCGTTGGAAGTGACTTTGCGCTGTTGGTGCAGGCAGAGCTGAATCCATCCTTGGAGATCCTATTGAGGGGTTGGAATGAYGCAGGGCCAAGCACCGTGTCCCGAGGTCAGAGCAGCGCCATAGCCAGGAGCTGCATAAAGGCAGCAGGCCCTCACCTCTGGGCCAGGAAGGCATAGATGGGCAACGGAACTGGGAACAAGGGCTACCACCAGGAGACACATTCCTCCATGACGATCCCAGTTACAGACACCGGGATGAACTCCTCATCAGAGCACTGCTGCTGTCGAGGAGCAGCCTTGGAAGAAGGAGCAGCCTTGGAAGAAGACCCAGCCAGGAATCCACGGGGCAGCTCCTCACTGGACAGGCTGCTGCTGGCCGGGGATGTTGGCCGGGATTTACTGTTACGGACTTGTCCTCGGACATCTGCAACTGCTCTTGCACCAAAAGGCATTTTTACTCTCTAACAAACCTGCTTGACAGCCCTCTGARATATTTTGTCATAAAGGGTGATGGTAAAGCTTAAGTTTCCTTGCTAATAACTTAATTACAGCCTGGAATGCCCAAAGCAAYGAGGCACTTCAAACACATCCATAAAAAAAGAAAGCCATGTTAACTCATCCTTGGGGTTTTAATTAGAGCAGCTGCAGGGGCAGGTAGGCAGGTGTGCAGCATCTCAAGGCCTTTGTGAGGGGGTCTGGGCTCTCCAGCAGCTCAGGCCGAAATCACAGGCAGAGAGAGGTCACACAACAGAAAAGAGCACCAGGAAAGAGGGTTTGGGTGCTTTTAAGGTTTCCTAGAACAAAACAATTTGAGGTCCAAACACAYGAAGCTGTAGGGAACATGAAACTCTCCCCAGGCTCTTTGACAAAGGGCTTGGCTCAGCTCTGGCAGCAATGCCCAGCTCAGCTGTGCTCAGCTATGAGCAAGACTTCTGCTTCTTGTCTGCATACAAGTCCCTAGCTGCCCTGTTCCTTCCAGAAGGGACAGGAGAAAGCTGGAAAAAAAGGCACCACAAGAAGCCGCACTCCTTTTTTTCTGCTGCTGAGACAAACACTCTCTGTGCAAACACAGGGAGAAGACAAGCAGGATCCTTCTCGCTGCCTACCTAAGGCTGCAAGCACCTACAGTCAAAGCCAGAACGGGCCCTTGAAGGGAAAGTCATGTCTTGCTAACTCAATGTTCGTCACTGAAAGGGTGGTCAGGCATTGGAACAGGCTGCCTAGGAATCTGGTGGAATCACCATCCCTGGAAGCGTTCAGAAAATGCATTGATGTGGCGCTTGGGGACATGGTTTAGTGGCGGGCTCCGCCGTGCTGGGTTGGACTCTCTGATCTCAGAGGCCTTTTCCAACACAAACAATTCCGTGATTCTGTGGTTCCAGGACACAGCCGGTGCCAGCCCGGTGTCCGGCAGTCTGGCTGACGGTCCCCTCCTAACCTTCACTAGATGGTGCTCTACGCCCTCCCTTTTGCAGCCAGAGCCCGTTTCTCTTGTGCTGCATTGCCAGCTGCAGCCTAAGGTGGAAGGACAACGGATRTTTCCCTGTTCGGGGGATGTTTTCCACAGAGGCGAAGCAGGCCGGGCAGTGGCAGCCGGGTTTGAAGAAGCAGCCGTCCCTCGGGCTGCGTTGAAATGCAGTCGGAAATCCATCGAGGAAGAGGAGGATGAGCAGATGGAGCAAAGGGCAAGGTCATTTGCCCGCTGCCTGGAAGGTCCTTGTTCGCACGGATTTGCCCTCGCAGAGGAATCACGTCCTGGCAGAGGATGTCCAAACCTACCCTGACCGGGGCTGAGCTGAAGGAGGACGCTTTTCCCCTCTCCGATCATGTGTGCTCACGGTTTGTGGGCAACCGCTCCCRAACGCGTCCCGAGAGCTCCAGCTCCTGCGGGCGCAGCAAGAGACCACACTGCTTGTGCCTCCTTCCCTCAGCCCTTCAAAAGCCAAGTGCCAGCCCCAGCCAGCCCTCCCATGGGCTCAGGCGGGTTGTCCTACCAAATCAAATGCAGCCTCAGCCSGAGCTTGTGGAGCTGCAGAGCTGGAGCACTGGGAGGGCTGAGTGACAGGTCTGCCCCTGTGGAGCACCAGACACACTCCAGCACCCTCCTGGCATCGGGAGGGAGGAGAGCCCTTTAGGACTCAGCAAACTGAGCTCTTAAGCAGAGTTTGTCAGCCAACAGATAAACACACTTAGAGTTAAAAGTGTGTTTATCACCCTTTGATGGGGAGTATGACATGTGTTTATGTACAGCATGGAAGTGGAGAGGCTTTCTAACTGTGCAAGAGAGCTACCCAGAGACAGAGACGGGCTGCTTCGGCTGGAAAAAGGATTTTCAAGGTTTAAACAACGAGTTTTCTTGCCTGATTGTCATCTCCTGCRTTTTCTTTGCAAAGTGTGTGAGGGGGTCTCATCCTGAAGCCTGTGATCCATGAGTCAACGTTTTTGCATTTGTTGCTGTTTTTGAAGCCTGTTCAAACCCCCGTGGTGAAGACAGAAGACATTGCCCAACAACAAGTCTTTCCTGAAAGCCAGTTTTGCAGGACAAAACCCCCAGAGAGGCTTGTACTCTGTGCCACGGATGCCTTCAGCATACACAGCCTCTCCTTTGACAAGCTGTCAAGAGCTTTCAAGAGGATCTTTATTSCTCTACACACCCTAGCTGGGAAAGCTTGAGCAAAGAGGACTGGCTTTGGAGGAGTCAGAAGCCAGTCCTCCCCTCAGACGTGGCATTTGGGGCACTGCCACCCTCCCAAACTACATTAGCATCATTTCAGTGTAACAAGATAATCAGGCCCAGCCTTAAAGGCATCTCAAGCCAGATCATTGCTGCCCGTGGKGGAATGGTGCCATTTTCACAAGGTTTTAGGCAGATGTTTCTCCTGAAGCAACAGGTTCCCAATATTTCCTGCRTTGACCAGGTTCTCCATGCACTCCCTTCAAGCCTTGGCACGGTCCAGGCCTCYTAAAAAAACATGTTCTGGACATGCAGAGGAGAAGCAAACAAAGTTTGGGAACTTYGGAACACTGTTAGAATTTCAGGCTGTGATGTCACTTAGCCTTGCCCCAGCACCAGGTTCAGCCYAKAGCAGATCCTGGGAYCTGGYGAAGAGCTGATCAAAGCAGCATGRATAATATCTGCTGGAGATGCTGCTCACAGCAACCAGCCACGGCAAGTGCTGTTCCAGAAGGTACAGACCCAGTACCGCTTTGATCTGTGATTGATCAGTGTTGAAAGGCAGGAGATCCCACCATGGCTGAGGAAAAGAGCTGCCTTTCTAYCAGAGGAGGGAAAAGGAAAAAACAGACACGTGTTTCACCATTCCAGTCGGAGTAATTTCCCTGACCATGCCCATCCCACCGCCGTGGAAGGCAGCGTGCTGGCAGCTGCTCCAGTCCTGCCTGACACCAAGTGTGCTTGCCTTTTCAGAGACGGTTGAAGATCAAGAGGTTTATAGAGGGGTGTGAGGAGATGAGTAATGAGGAAACAGCCTTTTAGGAGGCTGCTGGGGACAGCCCAACCCCCTATGGCAAGCCTTGCATCTTTTGAGAGGCTCAACCACTTCTGCATCTGGACAGCACCAGTGGAASAGGAGAAATAGAAGCTCCTTTTCACCCATTAGAGATCTACACATCAAAGGCAACATCATGGGAAACCCCACAAGTGTGTTTCATCCTAGAGACGCTCTAGGACCTTCCTGGTGTGGAGTCTCTTAATGCCAGCCCCATGTCCACGTCTTGCTGTGAGCTGTTTTCCTGCCCTCGGGCACTGGATAGCCCCATCTGCTCCGCTGAGCTCATGAGGGTGTTGTTGCCTGCCCACCCAGCAACACATCTGCAATCCCTGAGGTGGGTGGGAGCAAAGCATTTTTTAACTCAACACCAGAGCTTTTTTGGTAGGACTAAAGTTTGTCTCTCCAGCGCTTGAGTCTCATGCAGCACGAGCGCTGGTGTAAGCCAGCCCCGGGACACCTCATGCCGCTCACTTCCTCCCATTTAACAGACATGAAGCATAGAAGGGTTCATTAATATTGAAAAAAAAACCATCTCACTGCACCCTCATGCCAGCTGAAATCACCTCAGCTGACTGCAGCAAGCTCTCTGCACCCGCGAGCGGATGTCTACGTGCAGGTTGCCCTYAGCATTCAGAGAGCAGATTAAAACTTGGCCGGGTTTTAGCGCAGGCTCTGCGGAGTGATGCTTCGGGCACACCCCCCAGGGCCCGGGCTGCAATTCCTGACTGCTTAAGAAGCCCACATTTGTAACGCATCTACATCTCTGCCTGGTTTATACCCTTGGGGGAAGCCCCAGGGACAGGTTTTCAGGCAGAAAACTGGGTGGTGAGCAGGGCTGGCATCCCACACGGGGACATGGACACGAGCAGCTGAAGCAGGTCACCGGGACAGCTCAGCAGCACAAAGTGCAGTATCATGGGCATTTTTGGGGTGGCTTTTTGCTTTGATTCAGCTTCTCCCTGCACAAGCCGATAACGTGCAACTGATGCTGCACTCAAATCTTGCTGCAGAGAGCAAAGAAATCCATGAGTAGCTGTGGCTGACTCTGCAGGGTTTGGTTTTGCTGGGCTGGAGCAGTGCCACTATGGGCTGGGGACACCCTGGTCTGGTAGCAGCTGTGAGACCAAATTTCCCAAAGGGAAGCAGTAATCCTCCCTGCCCTGAGCCCGGAATGTGGGCAGGAGCCTCACATTGCTGAGTGCTCTCAGCCACTGCCTTTCTTCCCCTCCTCCACGCAGTGCCGGTGCTGGAAGAAAAGGTAAAAGGATCAGATGCTGCACAAGTCCTGACCTCATTCCTCCCCTGCCTGCATATGTTTTGTGGTAATGCTGTGATAATTCTCAAATGCTTCCTTTACATTTTCCCAGCCAGGCACCCACATCACTGCCATCACCCCGTCTCCTTGTCTCTGCAGGAGTGTCCTCAAGGAACACCTTTGCATTTGGCTGAACGAGATGTTCTTGTCTGAGGAACCACAACAGTGTTTTTCCTGGTTTTCCATCCATCCTATTAAAACCACACTAGCAGCTTTTCTTCCTGCTATTTTGAGAAGGGTACATTCCTCTGGCTAGTGTTATATGGACAATATGTGTCCGTCCTTTCCCATCAGCTTTAGGTCAGGTGAGCCCAGAGCTCCAGGTCAGAGAGATGGAGTGATAACATAAGGAGATCCATAAATACAGTATCCCAAAGCAGACTGGGTGGTGTCTTCCCAAGGAGATGTCAGAAGCATCCAAACATGGGCTTTGTGCATCAGGGTAGGAATGTGCACGGCATGAGGTGGTGTGTGGGGCCTGTCCTGGGTATCAAGGAGTGATCAAAATTGCCTCATGCAACACCTTCACCTGCTCCAGGTGATGGAGGACACGTGCAGCCCTAAGCCGTGACTCTGCCCTTGCTGTTGGCATCAGGCACACAGTGGGTGTCTCCTTGTGATCTTCTTTAAAGGCATCTGCGACGAGCTTTTGTCTGATGGGACTTTTCTTACTGAGTACGTTGCTGTGCCTGGCGGGAACTCTCTCGTGCCAAGGGTAGTAGGATGGGTCAGGAACAWGTTTGCAGGGGGAAAGGTACCCTCTAAACAATGGGAAACACAGTTGGGTCTCCCAGGAGGCTGCATTTTTGGCCCAGACCACAGCCCCAAACAACAACAGCATGCAGATGTTTTTTCCGTGCTATTTTTGATGGGCTTAAGGTGAAGCACTGGGACAGGAAACCCTGATTCTGGCTCCCATGCTGGTCTGACACAGCTCTCAGATGTCTCTGCTCAATCCCTATGCTTGTCTCTCAGCCCCGAGACCATTTCATAGCAAACTATTGCTCTATTCTGTTCCTGCAAAAGAGGTGGCAAAAAATGCATTGCCACCGGAGGAAGCAAATAGCAACCACAGGCACAAATACAATATTTTTTTTTCTCTTTTAGAGAAAAATATGTCATGGGCCACTTACTTAGGCTAAATACTTTTCAGTAGTGCCCATTTTTTTTTAATCTCAAGTTTTAACTAGAACAGTATTGAGACAGACCAAGTTACCAGCAAATGTCACTGTCACTTCCAGCTCTCCCCAGTCCGTCCCATCCTGAGCAGGCAGCATCCCTTCTCAATTGATTAAACATCGCATTTTATCACCTTCTTGGGTGAAGGTCTTGAAGACCCTTTCTTCCCGAAGAGAAGGGAGAAAACACAGCATCCTTGTGTGGCTACTCAAGGGGTTTGAGTCAAAGATTCCCGCGGGGAATGCCCATGGCGTTATCACGCGGCTGACGCATGTTCCGAGCGGTGTCCCAGCTCTGCCGGGAGCAGGGTCAGGCTCTGGGGCTGCTCCGGCATTTTTTCCCACATGTTCAGCCCGTGCAGGAGTCCTGCCCGAGCCCGGAACTCTTTGCTGCGATGCCTTTGACAGAGGGAGCGAGCTGATCTCCCGACAGGGGCTGTCCCGGCAGATAAAATAAATATTTAGCTGGCAAACATCTAACAGTTTTCAAAGAGCTGGGGATGGCCCAGCGTGTTTAGACTGCGTGCATAGCAAAGGGCGCTGCTGTCTTTAATCATCCTCCTAAGTATTCCACACTTTTATCTGGAGCTCTTCACAGTCCTCCACAGAGAGGTTTGTCTTGTTCATCTCTGCATAACAGATAAGGAAGCGGAGGTGCAGCCAGCGGGGGCTGGCTTTGGGGTGTTTGGGGTGCCACGGCTTGAGCCAGCCGACTTCGTGTTCCCTCTCCAGGGCCAGCGCTCCTCTGACAAGATGTCACGAGAAGAGACAAAGCACCAGCGGGTGTCTCATCCATGTTTTCCAGCTGGTGGTGGTGGCCAGTGCGGCTGGTGCCACTTGTGCCCATATCTCAGCAAGAGTCCCTGTATCCCACTACGCCCCGTGCCCCCGGCTGCAGCCAGGAGATGGGTTTGCAAAATTGCCCTCAGCTGCAGRGGAGAAGCAGTGCTGCTTTCTCTTTTGGTGCTTTGCATCGTGGAGTAGCATCTCTTCTCTCCAGCAGGCTCAGCCTTATTTATTTATTTATTACTCCTTTTTCACAGATGCTTTAATATAAAGTAATTAGTCCTGAGGGTAGCATTAAGCCAAGAACAAATTAGGTTGTAACACAATGTCTCCTCTGCCTGCGTGCTCGGTTTTTCGGGAGCCCAGCAGAAGAGGCTCCTGCCTGGACTCTGCCCGAGCTCAGCAGCCAAGAGCATCCTGAGGGGGTGCAATGTTCTGGGGCTGTGGGCAGGATGAGGTGCAGGAGCACTGCCCAGAGCAAGCTGCTGCTGGAGGGMGGTGTCAGAGGGAAGCTGCCCGGATCCCAGCTTCTCCTCAGCTCTCACCGTGGCTGAAGAGGAGGCAGCTGAGCCCTAAGGCAAGAAATGAGGCATGGTTTTCTCTGGAAGCTTTTTGGGCTTTAATGAGAGCCTGATCCAGGGTCTTAAAACCTCATTTTTTAAAAAAATTCTTTTTGAATTAACACATTTACTTTCTCAGTTCAAACGCATATTTCCCCTGCCCCACAACTTCTCCCATACAACATTCTTTTGAGTCAGATTTTCCCAGAAACTGAATACAGCAGTCTAGCAGCCTCAGAAACATCCAGRCCAGCCAATATGTCCCTGTGGAAAAATTTTGATAAACTGATGGGTCATCCTCAGDYGGAGGCTGCTGGGCTGGAACTGGCCCCAGACTGGGTAAAGGAGCATCCCCGAGCATTCCTGGACATAGCACTCAAGTCATCTACCCAATGGTGGATAACAGATCACCCTGCTCTTCCCTATTTCCCCATTTAGCCACAGAATGAATCTCTTCAGAGCGTGAGAAGTGTAAACACAGTTTTGGCACCAGAAAGCAAGGTACACCTTCATGTCCTGGGAACCTCATCAAGCCTGGCTTTGCCAGCCCCATCCATCTTCCAGCCCCATGGGGAGGTGAGGGCCTCCAGGGGACTTGGGTCACATCCCAGGCTGGGCTACATGAGACACATGAACCTTTTCAGAACCAGCTTTTCAGAAACTAAACTAATTTTTCAGGCCTTGGGTTCTTAAGGCCACCAGCTTTCCAAGAAATTTTAAATCCTGTAAAATTTACCCAAATCCCATAATCGCTCATGGAAACAAAGGCTGGACTGATTATTTTTTGCTAAAAGGTTGGCAGGATTCCAGCTTTATGAAATGCAGCTCTGCTGAAAGAAAAAATCTTTACTGGGCAAAATCGTCTACCAGTGGTTTTGGAAAAACAAGTGAAAATAAGGCATTTCAGGGAAAATTAAAACCAACAACTTGTAAAAATAGTCTTGAAGCTATCTTTATCCCCAAGTCTGAAAGGGGAAGGGTCACTCTGATTTTTCATCTGCTTTCSCCAATGCCTGCTGAAAGAAAAAGGGGCAGGTGGGTTATTTTTAGGCTCCTGTTCCTGCTGCAGATGCAAGAAAAGCCATTTTTCCCACAACTGGCTGAAGCTTTGTGTGCTGGGACAGCTGTGGGAGCCTCTGTCTGCCCCAGCTAGGGGAAAACAGGGCTTGGAGAGGGTTTGGGGAACCAGGAAATTTTTTGTGGATGGCCAAATGAGGGTTGGGGTAGCTCAGCCTTATAATTTCAGGGCAGTTACCAGGGGCTTTCTCAGAGGGAGGTCTGCAAAGATTAACCTGGTGCTGCTGCAACACCTCATCGAAAWAGTGCCTGTGAGTCTCTGCTCACAGCTGGTTTTGGGGTGGTGAGAGCAGCACCCAGCCCTGTGCCACCACATAAAGGTGCCCATGGGAAAGGGGGAGCAGGGAGGGGCAGGGAGGCATCTCACTCCCTGATGCCACTGCTCTCCTCCAAACCCTTAATAACCTCCTGGGAGTGCAAGGACCAGAGCTGCACAAGGTGTGGGTGCACAGTAGCTTTAGAGAGGCAGGAGGATGTTCTGAGTTCTCCTCCTTTCCAACCATTCCTGATGTATGGTTCACCTCTGCTGCTGCCAGATGTGCAAACAYGGCACCAGCAACCTCCCTTCCTGGGGAAACACCCCCTCTGCTTCCCAGCTTTAACCACCAGTGGGAGGAATTTGACTTCTGTGACAGCTTTTGTGCCTCTGTAGAAACCAGTGGCAATATGAGACACTTCACCCTTGCCTGTGCTTTTCGAGTCCTTTAGAGAACTCAAAGAGGTTTGTGAGACATGACTTCCCTCTGCAGAAGCCCTGTTGACTCTCCCCGGATAATTAATTGTATTTGTGGTATAGTTTCTGGTCATTTGGCCAGCACAGACACCAAGAAACCTCCTGAAGGTGTTTTTTAATGTCTTGTGCAGCTTCCCTGGACTAGGAGCTGTTCGCAGTGCTCTTGCTTGGGAGGATGCAAAACCTTCCCACGAATTAACTGCTGCACAACCTCACAGCAGCCACTCACCTTGCCTGGACCCCTTAATCCCCATGCCAGTGGATTTAATACCACTGTATTAAAGAAGGCAGCTTAGGGAGAGGCTGCTGGGAATTTATTAGCTGGGCTCCTGGGAGGCAGAGCTTATAAAATAGAAACGTACTGAACAGCGTGCTGGACAGAGGAGCTAAAATMATAAACAGCAATCTACATCCTCCAAGTCTTCACCTGTGAAGCTGATGATCAGTGGAAGCAGCTACATCCATGAACATCCCATCAAGGGACCAGAGTCACAGTGGAACCCTGGGCACGAGTGAGGTGGGAGCCAGGACAGTTGCTTTAGATGACTTACAGAGTTAGTGGCAGAGTGGTAGAATCAGCTGATTTATTTGAAAATTAAAAAAAACCACACCAGAATGATGAGAGGAATTGCATTAGACTGCTTTTGGTTTTTGCTAAGTGTAAACAATAGCACATGTTATTTTAGGATTTAGCTTTGTTAATAGTACTGCAAGATGCTCAGCCTCTGAAAGCACCTGCCCTGTAGAAAGACTTTACAGGCACCTGTGAGGCACCACCAACTCTTGGTTAGGCACAGAAAAGAGAGGCAGTGGTCCAACAGTTCAGTAAATCCAGTTTTAGGCTTCCTAATATCAACTCAGAAGTGGTGAAGCCACATGAGAAGGCAGTGATCCAGGATGAACTTGCTCTACTGGTTCAATTTTTCTTTTTTCYTCAAACAGGCTTCCTTTGAAGCACCAGGCTTCACCCCAGATCAGGTACCAGCTCATCTGTACATCTAACCTCCTTCCAGAGCAGCCACAAACCATCCCCCAGCAAGAGACAYCCAGCCAGCCCAAGCCGTGCACAGCTCAGGGAAAGGCAGCACACTGGTGTCAGAAATCTTCAGTCACTCCTCCTCCCCCCTTGAATATCAAACATCAGAGCTGACACTGCAAAGGTAGATATCAATTTGTAGTATCTGTTCCTGACGTGCTGAAGAGAAGCAGGAAAGGGAGCAGTGGCTGCCTGTAGGAGATCTGCTCATGGCACCAGGGCTTGAGGATACTCAGCACCGGTGGCCAAGGGAATGACAGACCTCCCACTGCTCCCCTGGGCTCCCAGGGACACTTCACTCGGATCTGCGCTTCAGGGAAAGTGAGCAACCAAGGAAAGAACACAAACAACTCTGTGCAAGCCTGCAGGGTGCCTGTTGGCAGCTTTCCCTGCACTGGCAGAAGCAGAAGGCATCACAAAGGTGCACAGGGCTGCTCAGCTGAAGGACCTTTTCCTGCGCTTTTCCAGAGTAAAACCAAAGGAATTCAAGAGTAGCTTGAAGTAGCTGATCCAAGGGAACATGGGAGCACGAGAGGTTTGCAGACACAAGATATCTGCATCTGGAATGGAGAGTAAGAGAGAAGAGCACAAGGCARTTGATACTGGAAGGAAGTACCAGCAGATGACCAATTCTTTTTTCTCCCTTTCAAGAATCTGCCACAATGTGCCAGAGGTCTCAGGCCACTGGGCCTGGGGTTCCTGATGCTTCCAGTGGTCTCTTCCAGTGTCTCCATATGACTAGTCCCAGCCGAACAGCAAAGATCAAGCAAGTCAGTGCCAGCAGAACAACTGGGAAAAAAACACAGAACCATGTTAGAGCATAAAAGGAAGACAGTGCCTCCTGTCATACCCCAGCTCCCAGAACAGGGTATTCAGAGAAAGAGAAAAAAAACCCAAAACAATCCCCTGTAAAGGATCCATTGCCCCCAGAGCTGTATTTTTCAGAGTTTCACTGCTATACAGTCAAACTCGCCCAATACTTCCAGGTCAAGGCATGTCTAAAAAGGGGGAGGCTTCAGGRACACAGGAATTAAAATACATTACACTAACAAAACACTCCAAGAATAGTTGAACTATATAAAGAAACATGTACTAGTTTGG
Organism: Amblyornis subalaris; assembly: GCA_018881555.1. NCBI lineage: Eukaryota > Metazoa > Chordata > Aves > Passeriformes > Ptilonorhynchidae > Amblyornis > Amblyornis subalaris. The sequence goes on from JACAXG010000088.1 coordinate 1,377,278, forward strand.
GAAAAGCACATTCTTGTGCTACCAGCCAAACAAGCTGAACCACTAAGAATGAAGTTTTGCTGGTAGAAATGCACCTACTGCAGGAACAGAGCTGCCTGCCAGAGACCACGCACACCTCCACATTCCTGGTGGCCACAACCATCAGGAGATGAGCCTCCRGTGCCCCCATGCCTGTGGCAGACAAGCTTTGCCAAGTCTTGCTGGGTGCTTTTAGACATGGTCAGGCTCCAGCTGCACTTACAGCAAAAGGAAGCAGCTCCAGTGGTGCTGCCAGTCCAGAAATTAGCTTTAGCCACTGGTATGTGGCAGTGGGAAGGCTGAAGGGTGGGAACATGCTCCCTTCTGCTGACCCCGTGGTGGGAATAGGCATCCCAAACTGCTTCAGCAGGATTCAGAGTTCACACAGCTCAGTCCCTTTCATGCCAGCATAAAACTGCTCATAGTGGTACAGCTTCTGCCAGACTGTGATTGTACAGAATTTGGACAGCTTAAGCCCTTTTAYCACGGATGACTAGACTCAACTCTGCTACAGTGGCTGGCAGCAACCAGATAATCCCAGGAAAACTTGTTAAGGCTAGCCTGAGCTCTGCACAGGAGAGGAGCATGTGCAGGGGTTTAAACTGTGAAGCCCTCTGTGGGTCAGAAGCTTATGCACTGCTCCTATATGCTCAACAATACAGGGCAAATGGAAGTCCACAGCCTTCTTCCCAGCCCTGCTTTTCCTTTGGCCTGCCCCTACGTCAGATGGAGCTACCAGAGGAGCCAAGTGGGTGATGTMGGATTGTGTGGCAAAAATATTGCACTGGGAAGTGAACTTGAGGCAACACAGCATTTGGATTCAGCCCCAAGGCACATGGGCAAYGATTTCTGCTCCACTCTTACCTTAGCAAAAATGAATACCTTCAAATATAYCACTAGTCCTGCTTTTAACAAATAATACTTTTCAAGTGGCAAGAAAGATTCACCTATGAAAACGTTGTTGGTCCCTGGGGATGAAAAGGAGCTGTTCCTGTAGGCACTGCCAGCCAGAGCTGCTATGACCACRGGGTAGACTGTGAGGTTATAGCGCACATACTTGTCAAGAAAGTAGTTTTCTAGATAAAACCTGTGAAGAAAAAGAGTGACCAAAGTAAGCATTTTCTCTCCATTTATTTTTCCACTCCCTAAGAAAAGAATTAGACAGAGAAGGGGGAGGGGGGGGGGTGGGCCTGTTTGGACAAGAGGCCAAATTTTTTGGTTAATAAAATTCAGAAGATTCATAAATAATTTATTTAAGGTAGGTTTAGGGAAAAATAAAACCATGTTTCATTTGGTTTCCATATTACACTCTCACCTGTAAACCTAAGGCAGCTTGGGCTCCTGCAAGCCCACAACATGGGCTTATTGGCGTTGCTGGGGGTCAGGGAAGAAAAGCTCTGCCCAGACTCCCAGTTCATCTGCCACGAATTACAACAGAGGCCTTCGCACTCGGTGTTGGGAGAAGGACAAGCGATGAGYGAATCGGAACAGATGGTCACCACTTGTGAGAGGTGGAAGGGGTCTTTGAGGCCTGGTGGGAGCCCCTGGGGCCGCTTACCATATCACCAGGCCGAGAGCCAGGATGCTCAGGGAAGCGGTGGTTGCTTTCTCGTCGGGCACGTTCCACTTGTAGATGAGCACGATGGCAAAGTTCAGCAGCGTGGCCATGCAGGTCCACGTCACATACAGTGCCAGCCCGTTCTGGACCTGCCACGCAGCACAGCAAGAGGACAAGAGTGACACACGGGGTAACCTCTGCTTGTCTTTGGTGACCCGTAGGCCCCGGGGCAGTCAAGCCAGCCTTCTGGACCCAGCTGCAGGAAAAGTCCCTCAACATGRGGAAAAGGTGAGGGGTTGGAGTGCCCAAGGGACTTCAGAGATCCAGCCCAGCAGTGTGTTATGCTGGTGTTTCAGGAAGTGCAGTACAGGGGTGTGAAGAACAGAGCCCACTCTCAGTTTGTGTCAAGAGATGTAGACGCATTTCCAGAAGGGTTGGTAGGAACTTTTCTGTGCACGGCAGAAATCTTTCCTTACCTTCGTCCTGTCATTGAATCTTTCACTCTTAATACCTCCTGCACTGCACAGAGGGGTTTTTTAGCATTTACCCACAGCACAGCTTCTCAAATGCCACCTACCAGAATGCGGATGAGCCAGAGCTCAGCTTTGTGACTCTTCACAAACCATGAGGAATGGATGCTCAAGGCTCRGTGGGAAACAAAGAGGGAGGCACATGTGGTGAGAGAGAGGACTGCCAGGAACACCAGGGCTGGAAGGAGGTATCTAGGACAAATACACACACAACAGACATCWCGTTTTTCTCAGTGGTGTCACAATGCCCTAATTTGTAGCTTCAGTGTTCGGCCTTTACAGACTTTAGGTTGATCAGCCTTTAATAAAGGTAATGGCTACATGTAGCCCTCATTTTGACATACTGCTGTTTTACTCTGTTAATCATGAAGTTATTTTCCTGACTGCAACTGATTTCTTCACCTCTTGACAGTGGTGCTCTTACAAGCCCTTAGTGTGACCAACATTATGAAAACAATCCAAGGCAAGGAGATTAACTGCATTAATGAAAAGAGGCATGGCTCCTGTCTTACCAGTGGAGGTAAAAATGCAGAAGAACAGCAGCTTTGAGGAGACCTTAGACTTCAATCTAGCTCACAGACAAGATGACAACATAATGCAAAGCCCCTAAACTTTTATGTAGGCTACATTTTGTCGAAGCCTGACATCAAGTTTTACAGGTGTGATTAAGTGTTCATACATAGGGGAAAAAGCAAAATGAGGTACTGGGGCAGTCCCARCAAGAGTGTTAGAAAGCATTTGTAACCAAAGGCAACTTACTCTCGGTCCCACAGAAAGAGCCATCCAACATTGAGGCCATTATTCAGACACCACGCCACATAAAATGGTGTTGGCAGCAAGTCTGGCTTTATGAAGATGTATCCAAGTTCATTCCTGCCAGGAATAAGTGGGTATGGAGAAAGGAAAACAATGCCTGCATTGACCAGCCAAACTTTTCTGGCCTCATTTTCCTTATAGTAAGAAGGACTYTACATTGCAGTTAGACATTTCAGCTTAAATCAGACTGTTTCTCCTGTGCATCCTTCTCTGACACAATACAGAAATCCCTGTGGCTTTCCCTATCAGGCAGTTATTGATCTCATAGGCCCAGGAAAAATTTCATGTCCAGTTCAACAAACCAAGAGACTCCCCAGTGCTGATTGTCTGGCCTCTAACAGGCAGTAAGCTCAAAGCGTTGCCACTGTATTCCATTAATTTTACTCCCGTGGATTTTCAGCCTTTAGCAGTGGGTAAGTGCAGGTACTGGGTGAATCTGTCAGATCCCATGAATCACTGGAAACAAGGCCTCACAGAAGAGTTTGCACACTTTGACACCTGTCCACGTCTTAGAGCAGCTCATGAACACCTCCAAACTGCTTCCCAGCTTTGGATGCTGAACCTAAGAGATGCTCCAGCCACAGAGCTTCAACATGTCAAGTCAAGATAAATGGCAGTGGGTTTACTCTTACCAGAAAGGGGAGTAAGAGACTGAGCTACCAGGGAAGGGAAGAGCCACTGACCCTTCCCATTTATACTGTAAACAGAAAATAGGGAAAATACCTTCGACAGATCCCCGACAAGGCGTAGAGAAGCCAGGCAAACTGCCAGGCATAGATGACATTCCAGATGAGGAAAGTCCATCCAGCTGGTGTGAAATTAGTGCTGTACTTGGCTGAGATGTTTCCAGGGGTTGTCCTGAACAGACCTGTGGYGGTGAACGTTATTGCAGGCAAAAGYGTTACAACATCCTGAGGGTGKGGAAAGACTGCTGATTGCCCTCACCCTTCAGTCTTCCCCCAGGTTTCATCCATGCCTCAGTGGGTTCAACAGTGATGAAAGCACACCCTTGGTGCAAACCAGCCCTGTGCTGCACTGGTTTAGACACCCATTACGGGATCACTGTCCCTTATGGGGAACTCTGAACACCTTCCCTCTTACACGGAACCAGAAAAGCCAGTTGTGTGTGAAATCCAGAGGAAAGCACGATGGCTGCTCCTGGCAGATTCAGCTGGGCAGTGCTCAAACGCAGCACCACTGTTGTCTATAAACCTGCAGAGGCAGCCTGAACATCTTCCACCAGGGATACAAGGGCAATGTATGCCAAGACTGCCTTTCAACCACCACTAGATCCATATTCACCGGGAACATTTACTTGGATTTCAAGGGACTGGATAGGGTTCAGGCATCTGGTTGTAACACCTAGAGGATGCACCAGCTCCTTCCACCTTTCACAGAACAAGGTTTGTTTGGAGAGTTGATGAGGTAACAAACAGATCTATCCCATCTAAGCCACTTTATATGATTTAATGACACAATGCATGAAACCCACCCCTGAACAAAGACAATTTGCTCGCATTACCTTTGAATGTTCCAGTGGCGTTCCCAGCATTCATTACCACCATGACCGTGAAAGTAGCCAGAGACAGGAACATCACCAAAATCTTCAGCTTGTGTAGAGCATCCATCTTACCCTGCAACACATCAGAGATGGTGTTATTTGACTGTTGCAAAGGCTGCCTGCATTTGTTCCACGTCCCAGAGACTGTTTTAGAAAAAAGGTTGCAAATTCACAAGTTTGAACTGCTGACTTTTATTTGTGGAGCTTTCATTAGAACTGAAAGGGCCTTGCATGCGCCAAGGAGCACCTCCATTTGAAGAGACCTTGTGAGGTTGCAGGACGGAAACGGGAAGCCTCGGGAAAGCCGCCTGCTCCGCCACTTACTCCATCCCTTACTGGCACAGCGCAAGAGCCATAGATTGGGTTTGTCTAAGGTTTTCACAATGCCCTAAATAATCAGCCAGCAAAAGAGTGTTTCCAGGTTATCTTGCATCACTATTGCAGTTTTACTGAAGCAAAGAGGCCTATCAATTTTGCTAGGAAGCAAATAYGAAAATATTGGAGTCTTTGCTTTGCAGCCAAGTGCCTTTTAGTTCAACATAACTTCTCACATTTACCTCTCTAATCCTATAACTCCTACAAATTAACTTCMTTTCATGGTGGTATTACCTCCTCATCTACTGGCTGCAAAGAAGCTTTAAATGCTTTAGCACGTCTCAAGAACTTTATAGACTATGAAATCCACATTCTACAATTTTTCAAGGTTAGTAAGTAGTGACTTGAGCTTTCCCAAGTGATTTCCATTAGTCCAGAATTTGTTCTATCTCAGAGAAGTTCGGTGCCACCTCTGAGAGTAAGCATACATGAACCCAGCTATAGGCAACAGCTATACTTCTCCTCACAGCTCAGCACTTGAGCTGCCTTCTCCGTACAATGGCACTTGATTGCTTTCCAGGGCTGGCAGSAATAACAACGGAGTTGTTTCAGATTGCTCAGTCTTGAACTAATAAATTTCAGTTCCCACTTCAGTGGATGGTTTCATAGTTCCAGGCTTTGTTCACGGACTGCGCTGCATCCAGACACGTCGCAAGGAAGTGGGAAGGGAAATTCCGTTTTCTGCAAATTCATGAATGCTTTTTCCATTTTCAGTTCTATCTCAACAGAAAAACCACCCTTTTTAAGAATAAAAATTAAAATCCCATGTGGAAGAACTCAAGGCATCAAATCCCAACTAGATGTATGTCAGTCAAATCTCAGAACAACATATTGTCTTCAACAGATACACTGGATTATCAAATACTGAAAAGAGAAATCCACTTGTACTATTAGAGATATCGTTTCTGGCTCAGGAGAAAAACTGACATGCAGATTTCTGAAAGCCATGAAAAYGTAGGAGAAAAATATCACTGTACACTTGTCAATGGTCAAGGAAAGAATACAAGAATAGGACATTTGGCCACTCCAAACCAGTACATGGGACTAGATGGTCCTTTGATCTCGCTGTCAGGCCAAATCTCTGTCCTTCTGTCGTCCTGCAGTTGACTTCAGCACCACATTTCTTTTTCATTAGCATATTTGGAAGAACCTTGATCGCACAGCTTCAGAGAAACCCAYGTTAGCTTACGGAAGTCTAGGAGGAAAGCCTTATTAAACCGATCAATAGTCACACTACTGTCTCTCCCCTCCTGCCTCCCTCTGACTTATTGCTGGCCAACAAACATCTGCAATATTTCCTGCCTGCAGTCTCCAGTCACAGACACCCATTAGAAGAATCAGAAATACTACTCACAGGGATCCACACAGGCTTTTTGGCAGCGTTTTACAGCTGTGGTTCAGCTACAAGCAGCGCTGGGGAGCCTCCGCCGCCTAACCCTATCTAGAGAGATTTTATCCAACTCCCAGCAGATTAATAATCAAGTAATATTAAAAGAAAAATAAAAAATCACAGCAGTTAGACACGCTTTCTGTCTGTGTGCTGCTGCAGCCTCCAATTGGCTAAAGCCTCCCAAAAACAAGCACTTATGCAAGAGAAATGTGATTACTTAACCAAAGCCTTTTATAACAGCCAGACATTTCATATAACATTGCATGCTCCCAACTTGTTGGCAGACAGAAGCTAATGAGTGCATGCTCTGGACTCTTGCCTGCTTTGTCCTTCCCCATCCCTGCCAGGAGGACGGAAACTGAGTACTTAATGAAAAATRTTGCATCTCAAAATCACAGCACTCCTGAGTGGGGGATGCTGGCAGAAGGTGTTGGAGAAACAGCATGGATTTGGAGTTTGGGGGAGCTGGAGATCAAAAAATGGTTTGAGTTTGAAGGGACCAGAAAGATCATCCAGCTCCAACTATCCCCCTGCCATGGGCAGGGACACATTCCACCAGAGCGGGTCCTCAGAGCCCCATCCAACCTGGCCGCGAACACTTCCAGGGATGAACACGCAGATGTAATTACACAGAACCATAGGAAAGCTCAGGTTGAAAAAGACATCTAAGACCCAGCCTAACTATTAACACCGTAGATCCATAGTCTGGGTCCTGTGAGCGGCTACAGATCTTCCTATACTCTCAGATGCAGATTGGTTCACAAGTGAGTTTTTGTTGCTAGATATAGAAAAGGCTCCTGCCCCCCCGATGCAAGCCCATCCCACAGAAGCAGTGCAAGCCATACGACCTGATCAGCCTCTGCCTGCCTCTCTGTCTGCTACAGAACCACAGTCTCACCACATCCACTCCTTTCCTTTTATATTTCTGCTTGTTTCCTCTCAAATTTAAACTTTTATAGCCAATTTAAAATATTCTTCAGCATCAAAATGTTATTTACCTTCTGCAGCCGCAGTGCTTACCAAGCAGACAGTCYTGCTGGGAACTGCCCCATGTCAAATATAAAGGCAGTGAATTAACTATCACCTATCCTTACCCATTGGAAACAACATCATGGGACTGGGAATTAACCCAGCTGGAGCTTCCCTGGCCATGGAGATAGGGGTGGAAAGCCTATGTGAACAAGGATTTGCCAGCCGTGGGAAGCGCAGGGCATGCAGCCAGCACTGTCCTTGTCTATTTATCAGTGTAGGTGTGAGGTCCACCCTCCGAAGGCATTCTAAGGCCCACCCTTTGGAGGTATTCTKATGTGGAAACCAGTGGTTTAAGTATGATTATTTCTTATTAGCCAGACAACATAGTGTGCTCCACATATGGATCAAAAACAAGAGCTGCTGGAGCTGCTCGAGCACACCCTGTTCCCTGAAGAAGACAAAGRCCTGAGCTCACAGCATGGACGCATGAGCACTTTTCTCTCCTTTTTTCACATTGTGTATCCCCCAGGTATGTACACAGTGACTCTGCCCATGTCCTAGGAACTGCCTTCAAGTTACAAGTTTATAAGCACTTGTTGCAGCAAGCATGGGCTGAAATACAAGCAGAACCACTAAACCACATTTTTGGGACAAACCCTTCTTGTCCCGTGTTCTTGCTGGTTATTCCATAACGCATCTCTTGTTGCAGTGAGACAACTGGAAGAAATGCGACCATAGTGGTGGCCTTGTCCTCTTGCCACACACAAGAAACCCAGGCAGAAACTTTAAGCCCACATTCTGGATTTCAGAAGGGATTTTTTTCAGAATAAATCACAACACAGGCCTTGGATAAAATATTCAAAATTATTTTRTCATGCAGCTCTACAGAAATCCCCTGAAGTACGTTTGTAAAGTACAGAGCAAAGTACTTAGTGCTTATAAAGTTATTAAAATTGAACAGCTCTTGCTTCACTAGGCTGTACAGCATTCCCAAAAGTGGGAATGCTTAGGACAGCTATAGCTTTAAGATACCAGAGTCGAATTCAAAGGAAGCTTTTCTGGAAAGGCCGTACCTTTCTATAGCGTATCTTCTCTGAAAGAACTTTTAGGCTTATGTCTTTGACACGGGTTTCAGCTGAATATATTTGCTGGCCTGTTGAGGGAAAAAAATCATATTGTCAGAGGACTGGCAAATGCAGTTATATTAACTTGAGACAAGAAGTGGATGCTAAGGTTTGTGTGCACAAAGAGAAGCATGATACAATCCATTCACAAAAGGATGTGTCTTGAACTCCAGATATGCCGCAGCAATGCTGAATGAAATCACTGGAACCAATTCACAACACAGAGAGTTGTGGGTACTTTTCAAGACAAGTTGCTTTGAATCAAATATAAGTTTGTATTCACTCATTATGATGGAGAAAAGCAGCTTCCAACTAACAGTTATTTTACCATCGTGGCAGTTTTCCACTGATAAACAAAGGCAAGTACATGCTCCTCGTCTATCACCAAAAATCTTTAAAGGGTTTATCTTTAGAGTCTTTAGAGCCCTCATTTGTAATTTCACAGAGGAAGAAAATGAATAGGAAAAAAGCTGCTTTTCAAGGAGAGATATATCATGCCCATCCCTCCCCATGCACACTCCCTGCAGCACCATGATGTGTTCCACCAGCATCAGTGCCCCTCAGACASCAGCTCACACACGAGAGCAGGACTGGTTGCACTGGGACCACAGCTCCACTGTCGCTCCCCCGTGCGCTGGAAAGCCACGTAAGCATTTACAAGGTGATGAGCTAGCATCAGCAGACTTTGTGCTGGTATTAATGCCCTGCTGACAAGAGGAAGATCCTATATTTAAAAAAAATAACCCAACATGAAACCTCCTGCTAGTAGCTGAAATAAAACATTATGAAGCACAGACAACTTGAGTCCCRGAACAGAAAGTGGAAACCAATTGCTTTCTACCTAGAGGTGCCCCTGTGGAGGGCCTGTCCTCAAAATAAACTCATTTTGCACTGTGCAGGAACTGAGACAAGTTCATCTGTGGGCAGCTCACCCACCTAATGGCACACTCTGTCATCAGCAGGAAACTCCAGAAAGCAAAGCCCCAAAACCACCTCCCCAGCAAGGCAGGAGCTCAGCAATTCCAATCGGACTGCCAGAGCCTTTTGTCCCCATCAGCAGCGACGACGGGTTTAAATCCTAAAGACATTCTGCACACTCAGTGCTCCAGTTTAATCTTTATAGCCACTTGCTTTAACTCCAGGCTTTCCTAGCGTGCCGGGCAAAYTGGCACCCAAGAGTCAGCGACCTCGTTGGAAATCATTTTCAGGCCAAGTTCAGCAAGTGTTGACAACCGAATGTACTAATCTTCTAACAACAGCTCAAGCATCCTAATCCTGCAGTGGGTTAATCTGGGTGCCTTCAATGCCAGGGATTTGCCTTTGCTTGCTGCTAGAAGGGATGGGATTTGGCCGTGCACATTCGGATGGGCACACAGTGAAGAGGATCTGTGTTAGCAATCCCCTTTGGGTATTTTAAGGAGGAAAATCATCTGCTTTTTATTGTCAGAGAACAGAACAGATCCACCCTTTGGCAGCAGGGAAATATCCCTAGGTTTGAGGGAGCAAGAAGAGTAAGAGGAACTCACTACCCTCATTTTTTCAACCAGACTTTCAGCTGCCATGCTAAAAATCATTGACTGATCTCCAAATCTTTTCATTGAACTCTAGATTAAGGACATTATTGTAAGCATTTAAGTAACTCAAACTAACCCCTGCCAACTCTTGTGAGAGAAAAAGGAAAAAAGACAATGCTCTTCTGTTTCTAAACTAAACTTCTAAGAAGTAACAGAAAACATTATCCCCAGATGTTCCCACTTACTGGTTAAGGACTGGTAAGTTTGCCTTCTTCAAGGGCAGCCCAAGAGTCTGCAGCAGTGTCCAGCRTCTGGCAGGCAGCATCCACGGCATCAGATCAGGAGCACGGCAGCGGGAAGGCACAAGGAACCAGAAACTCACCTGCACAACCCMYCCCTTCGAACAGGATGGCTGTGAAGAGATGAGGAAAATAGCAGAGCTGAGCAGGAATGAACAAACACACATTTATACGGCTAGATATCTTCAATTTATAAACTTCTTAATTGCATAAAATTTATTTTATTCAGTCCCATGGCATTACTGCTGCTCACAGGACTCTCCCACATGCTCCTCCATCGCTGAGGGAATGATACAACCAACAGCATTCATGGAGCACTCTGTTTGCTCAGTGTCACTTCTGTATCCCTACTGATTTTAAGAATAYAAACATATTACTCTCCTGGATAGCTCTTCTCTGCCCTCACCACTATCACCCTGGAATGCTCCACAAGCATCTGATTGTTTTTCTCCCCACAACTCCATGAGAAAGAGCAAAAGGCAGCCAGGGAACAAGCCCCTTGCCCAGTTGTCTCTAAGCCCTCACTGGGTACAGGTGGCTATTTCGCAGAGCCCACATGGCCACCCAGCATGGCCAGGAACAGAGACAGGTAGGAAGGGAGGAAAGGCACCTGGATTGTGGTCAGAGCACAAGTTTTTCTGACTTCTGTGAGAGCAGAGAGCTGCCTTCATTTATAGCTGCAGCATCCAGGTCACCAAGAACCTCTCATGCTGAAAGCCTGCTTGAGGGGTAACTTGGGTGGCCTGATTTTCTTTATGGTGCTTTTTTTGTGGCACTTTATGTGCTTCAGTGCAGTAGTGTCACCTATAATTGGCAGCATTCGATGCATCTCTCAAGCTGAGCAGTTAGAAAATGAGAAACATTTTGATGGCCTACGAGAGGGCAGCATGAAGATTAAACAGACAACTTCCATTCACAGCAGTTGAGTGCCTCACTTTAGCGTGAATACTCCTTTAACATAGCAACTTTGCAATCCAATTATCTACGTATTTTTTAAAGGCAACTGGGTTTTATATAAAAATACCATCACATGGAGATATATCACCTCCTACGTGAATTATTAGCAGAGCTAGAACTTTTAGTCTCATTGCTGTGGGGAATTAGTGGAACAAAACTCATTGCAAGACTTTACAGGTAGGGAAGGTGAGTTTTTTATTAAAAAGATTCCAGTAAGTTGGTTCTACCCACTCCCACTATCCCACCAACAGACTCACATGGACAGGACTGTATGCATCGACCTGGTCAGGATGAACGATGTGCAGCAGGAAGCACGTGGGATAACACCATCACCACTCCACTGCGTCTCTGGGATGGGCTCTTCTTTATTTTTGGATGCATTTTTATACCCATCAGCAGTGGRTACGACGATCTTGTGTTTTACCCTTCGAGAGTTTCAGGCAAAACTGAGTCTTTTGTTACCCTTATCTGGGCATTTCACGGTTTCTGTACTGTGGATCATCATCTCGTCACCTTATCTCAGCTTAGCTTTTGTCCTCTGGTTATTTATTTGCATGAAACACGTTGGATCGTTCCGCAGCGATTAATACGTGCCACTTCTTTAACTCTTCACCTGCTGCTTTTCTGTTGTCTTCAGCCAGGCATTTCCATCCACACCAGTATCGGTATTTCTGTTAAAAACCTCCACATCAKGCAGGTCTTAACCACGTGAGATCCTGGCACTGGTTGGAAGCTGTTAACTTCCTGTGAACCAGAGCAGGGAACAAACTTGGCAACAAATTACACAGCCTTTGCTTGRCCATACAGAAATGCAGAGGTTGAAAATGTCTGTGTATTGTGGCTAATTTTAGGCAGCAGTCCCTCTAAGTGGTTCTCTTGTGTATATGTTACCATACAAGCTTCATTCACCCCCTTTCCCACAACCCTCATCCTTGCTTGTCCATCTGGACACCTGTCTTATTCTCACTATTCCACACAATTGCTCCCATCCCCTTCCCCTAAGGGAAAATACCACTTCCAAAGGCTGGTTTCTGCCAGCATCTACCCTCTCCTCTCCCACAAGGATRTGAAAAAGGATTTTCAGGCCTATAACTCGACAGAATCATTTGGCTACTTCCCGAAGGCCAGAAAGCACACCCTTTGCTCCATGTTCATCTTTCAGACAAWCTTCCAGGATGCCTTTCAGAACATGGAAGTGTTCAAGAAGAATAATCAAAAAGTTATTTCAGTCAGGAATTTAGGACAAAACATCAGTTTCCTCCTAAACTTAGTCAAAACCATCAAGACCTCTTGTACTGTAAATTCTCAGGAACAAACTAAGCCTGAGGCAAACAAGAAACAATGGAAAATGGCAGCACAAGGGAAAACTGCAGCCAAAGAGGGAATTTTGCTGAAGTCAGAAGTGAAAGAAGGGAGCTCTAGCAGGAGGCATACCCGAGCCRTAACTGCAAACAATGTTGTAATTTTTGCCTACAGTAAATGCATGTGTTATTGAAGACATGTGCATGCACACCCATATAYCTAGATCCTCACAGAGCACTCTGCAGCCTCCCCAGAGTCATGCAGTAGATGTTTTTTCTCCTTCAAGCTGGAGAYCAGGTGTGTCCATGGAAAGCCAGCTGAACACAAGGGCTTTTCATCTCAAGAAGGTGAAATGCAGTTTCTCACAGAAGCTTTTTTCAACATACAAGTGTTCCCAGGCYCTGCCACCCACCACTTGAGACCTGCCTCCTCCTGCACATGCAGAGATGAGGACCTACCCCCGGTGCATCTGGTGATTTGGGGTAGCCTGTGTTTTGGACCTGAGATGCCTTGGCTTGTCCTTTGTCTCATTCTTTGGAGGGACTGGAATACTTGCCTCAGGCAATGTAGAACCTTAGAGTTGTTTAGGTTGGAAAAGACCTCTAAGATCAYCAAGTTAAAATGTTAACCCAGCACTAAACCCTGTCTCCAAGTGCCACATCTACCCATCTCCTAAATACTTCCAGGGATGGTGACTCCACCACTTCTCWGGGSAGGCTGTGCCAGGGTTGGACAACACTGTCGGTGAAGAAATCTTTTCTAAAATCCAATCTAAACCTCAGAACATCAGAAGCACCCAGAAAGGTCAGAAGCGTGATCAGCCACCTCTTTTGAAAACGATTAGCAGCAGATTGATGAGGACTGAGCTCCCACAAGTGTCAGAAGTCAGAGACAGTCCAAACCCTGTGCACATTGGACAGGTGCATCAACTCTGCAACATCATCCTCTTACCATATTTTCCACTRAGCACCAAAACCTTATGTTATCTTAGTCCAAACACCCTTCAGGGTTATCACGGTCTTACTTTTTGCAGCTTAATCATCAAAGCAGTGCCTGCCCTTCCTTCTTTCCCTCCTTCCTTCTAATTAATTTTTAAGTGAAATTTAGGGTGTTAGCMRTTTTGATCTGGCTATTCTGTTGAGSCTTGTCTACAGCCAGAACCCCCAAAGCCTCAGCAGTGCCATCGCTGTGAGCTTGCTGTCATGCCTGGGCAGCCAGCTGAACTATCAGCTGTCCGGATCATAGGACGAAATCCTTTTCTTCATCCTTACAGCTTCCAAATGCGTGGAAGTGCCATCAGCACAGGGCTTTGGTAGTTTCATAGACTAAGGCACCTTACTGGCACAAAATGTGGGCTATGCAAGGCACAGATGACTGGCCAGTCAGTCCCCACCCCTCTTTCACCAGCATTAGAAGCTCAGACACAAGTTGAGGCACATATGACTTATTTTGTCTGAAAGTCTGTAGAAGTGACACAGTCAGGTCCTACAGGCAAACACAAGATCATTCCCACCAAGTGTATTTTTTTTAAAGACACAGAGTGGTTATTACTACGAAAGAAGTTATTTATAGGCTATATAATCTGCCAGTCTGCCATGTGGCCCTGCAAAGCTCCTATGTGAAAACACCAGCAGATGTAAGAACCACGTTGAACAACCCTGCAAGCAACWGGGAATCAAGGAGAACCAGGGCTAGTCCTAATTGCTAAAAGACTTGCTCTGACCACAGATACTCCTGCAGAAACCAACAATGTGAGCAGCAGAACACAAGAATTCCACTTTCAAAAATTAGGAAGCACACACGGAAAAGAGCAAACTCAAACAGCAAAAGTTTGGGGGTTTTTTTTGGCTTTTTTTCACCAGCCTAAAACAATCCACACCTTACACACAGGGCAGTTTTTTTTAAGTGGGCTTGAATCACAGCAACTCCACTGTTATCCTTCCTAACACATTCACCCTTTGAGGTAAGCATAGATGAAACCTACCTGTTACAGTAGTAAAACAGAGTAATAACAACTAGATCCATCATTCATTCTGATGAAAGGACTGTCACGGCTGGATCACATCATATCAGTGTAGGCTATAAATCTCTCCTTACTTTACTYCCCATGAAAAGATCACTTGCCCAATCAGAGAGAGCTGCTGAACCAGAGCTGTGCTCTCAARGCATGTAAGTGTTCTGCAGGAACACATCTGTCACTTGGCAGGGCTCACCTGAAAGGAGAGCCCTGTGTGATATGAAACAGAAGTGAAAGCTGTCTTTTGCAACATGCTGTACAACAAAAAGTGRAAGTGTCTGAAAGCAGAGAATTTCAGCTTTTCTGGGGGAAGAGGCATCAYGATCACTTCATAAAACCCCGAATATTAAAAGCCATTATGCTGTGTTCACACCCTGTGCACACCATACYGAAGAAGCTCCACTTCCAGAGGCTGCTCCGCATGTCAGATAAACCTTTCATACATCAACTCCTACATCCAGCAGAAAAGGAAATAAATATGTAAAACCAAACAAAACCCCTCGAAGTCCCAGCAGCCTCTCCTACCTGACCGTGAGCAGGAGGCTATCCAGAGATGCCAGCAGCAGGATCTCTGCAGGTACTGATGGTTCACTCAGACCATTGGGTGCACGGCACCGGAACAGTCTGGCTCTGTTGCGTTTCTGTCCTCCCAACCATCAGTTGAGAGTTAGACTTACACCCAGAYGTTCACTGGTCTCTTAAAATAAAAGCTTGGAAAAGAGGTCAGACCATTCCAGAAGGATGACTGCTAAGCTAAGGCCTCCCAACTGGATTATCTAGGAATCCTTGTGCCTTGGATAARGTTAGAGGTTGTTGCTCAAAACTACTGTTCATGGCAGTCACAGACAGCAAGAYTTCACCATCAGTCAATACAGTTTGCAGAGAAGTTTCAGAGAAACCGTTTCACTCACAACATTTACAAAGAGAGAATCGGTGAAACCATCCTGAGAACAGAAGAGGACTACAGAAATATATATAAAAAATAAACATGTGATGGGAGGGCCTTCTGTTGAAAAAACCCTGGAGGAGACAGTTACCTGAGGGACAAGAAATGGAAGAGTGTCAGCAGCATTTATTCACATCAGGGAGCAGCGCTGCCCCACAAAGGGAGACAAGGAGACCCAGCACAGGCTGTGCCCTCACCCACAGCACAGTCCCTGGGCAGAGCTGGGTGCTGGAAGCAGCTCSCATCAACACAGCAAAGGGGTGGCCCAAGCCCAGGGGTCGCCTGGGGGTGCAGTCACTGAAGGGGGCTGGAGACAAGCTGCCACACATCCCCTCAAGGGCCCACCCAGACAGCAAAACCAGAGACCAACCCGCCTGCAGGGCAGCCCAAGGCTGGGCTTACATAGAGCTGCTGGGCAGAGGGTTGGGTGGAGGTCCCTGCTGAGGCTGCTCAGAGCAGTTGGGACCCTAAGGGTGCTTTGGGAGTTTATTGGGGTTTTTTCACTGGAACCTCAGAGCTGCAGCAGGTCACAGCTGGGAAGCTGGAGGAGCAGCAGGATTGTGTCTCCACGAGGAGAATGGCAGCTGGGAGGTTTATTCCCATTGCAYGCAGCAGCAGCGTGCAGAGCTCTGCCTGCTGTGTGAGCCAGGATGACTGACCACTATGGGCCTTTGTTCTTTGCTTTGGTCTGGCTGTCGGGACTGTCAGGGATTATAAACATCAGCACTGCAGATTTTGGTGCTGGTGCCAAAAGGCAGAGCAGTCAGAAGCTGTGCCTCCTCTTCCTTTCCAATTCAAAATGCTGCAGCCAAAAACTAAGAAGATGTGGGGTTTTTTTTTTAATCAGTGCCATATAAACTTMGATGGAAAAAGAAAAATCATGGACTTAAATGCTTCTTTTTTAAAGGCCATCTAAACTGGTGCTTGATGGGTATGAAATGACCCCTTTCCCCAGAGCTGTGGTAGGGAAGACCTCCAGTTCATCCCTCAGTAGTGCCTGCAGACTTTTTTTTCTCCCTTGTTTTGTTTTTTTCTTATTTCTTTCACCCGCCTCCATTCTCATTGCTTCTTTTGGCATCAGCACTCCCTTTCCTGGTCCCACATAAAAAGTCCCTCSGTTACATAATAGGACTTTTCACAAGGCCTCAGGGCAGCCTCTCTCCAAAAAAAACCCAAGAAGGACATTCACTGAAAAGGTCTGAAAAGGCCAAGCTTGTCTCTTTGCTTCCGGGTTTGGGATGCAACCACTCAACAGTTCATTTTGAGGGTAGTTAATAGGARAAATGCCAGCAGGTGGCATTCCAGAATAGCTTCTGGAATCAGCGATGATAGCAAAACCTGAGCTACACCCTGGGCACCTCTTAGACCTGTCCACATCTACACAGTGGAAGGGGATGCAGGGGAGCTGCAGCAGCATCTCCACCCACAGCACCTTYGGGTCATGGCTGCTGCCTCCCTCCCTTTCTCCCTCCCTCCCTCCCTCGGGTCTTCGGGTCATTTCTCACAAAAAAGCACTTTACTGACATCTATTTTGAAATTTCTCCTTGGAAGAAAGCAGCTGGGTGATGGATCAGGCTAGCACCAGAAACACTGAGTCATAGTCATAGTCTCCATTGCTCTCTTGAGAGAAGCACTTGAGGCAAAAACTCAGCAYGTGAGTGTCTCTAAGTGCCATCTGACCTGAAAGCCCTGAATATAAAGTCACACTGCAGAACATTCAAGAGAAGATAGAYACATGTACATGCATGTATGTAGCATCCAAAAAAGTCAATGACCACTTTGACTCAACCTAGTTAAGAAAGATCACRAGCTTTCAAAGTTTCCTTGCTTGCCCTTAAGCTTTAGTGGGATAAAAATAACACCTACATTGTCCTGTAGGAAGCTGAGCAAATGCCAAATAGGTCTTCTGATTGTGGCTGGAAGCAAAAACTATGATTCCTATTTACAGGTTTCTCTCTGCCATCAAAGTCATCCCCTGCCACACTTGTACTTTCCACTCTCAGCAAAAGCTGGTATTGCCCAGGCTGTGAGCAGCAAGACACCTGCTGGCTGTGCTAAAGCCTGTCATTTCAGCCCAGAGTACAAATACCTTCTTGTTTTGAAAGCCTCGCTGCTGCAATGTAATAAGTCATGAGTCAAAGCTAGAAAAATCTTGTTCTGGGCATTTTAACTCGATTTGCTTCCTGGAGTTGGATAAATGGCTGCAGACACACACCGGCATGCTCAGGGAGCCACAGGGAGAGGAGTCTGATCTGTTGCAGAAGCTCAAGGTTACATTTTGACCCGAAACAGGAAAGTGATCTCACTTGTGTAGCAATGAATTCTCCTCATTAGCTGAGACAACTTCTATCACAACCACAGGGAAAAAAAAAAAAGTCAAATGAGTGGAGAAACCTCCAGGGAGCCTGTGGAGATGCCGTGAGCACCTTGACTTCCAGAGATGTTACAACAGCTGGAAGATACAGTGCCCAGGCTGTGAGTCACTGAGGGAAAAGAGAGTTTGGATATACCTGCCCCAGAGTCAGCAACAGGGGTGAAGGAGAGATGCCTTCCTCTGCTCTGGCACTGTTTATTCAGAACAGAACAATTTAGAGCTATCATTCTCCGTCATCAGCCTTTTGGGAAAACAACGGCTAACTGCTGCCTTTGAGGAACCAGTGCCTGGCTTATCTCATCTCTGCACCTCCTAGGACAGCCTCTTCTTCCAGGCGTGTGGCTCAGTGTTCTGGAACAAGGAGTCTCCCAGTGCAGGGCTCAGTGGCCACAGGTCCTGCCTGAGCCTGCATGAACATTCCTGCCATKGGAACAAAAGCGACAGGTTGGAAAGCAAGAACCCCCAGTGGATGGCATAGGGTGTATATCACTGTGGCTTCGTCCTGAACCACTGACTTGGATAAAGCCAAGAGTCCCAGCTTAGCACAGCTGGAGTGGTGAAGCCGCAGAGACCAGCCAGGTGGGCCATGCCCCAGCAGGGACTCTTTCCCACAAGTAAACTTTAGGATTRTTGGGAGGACAAAACTATGGGAATCAAACCAGTCTTTCACACATACAACATGCTGGTTCCTCATGCCAGGCTGCGCTCACTAAATGCCAGACCATAGGCAAAAGATGTATTCCAGAGACGCTTCAGCTGGATGTGTGACTGTCTGTGGACTTGGCTTTGCCCCATTGGTACTCTTATCTTGCTTATCCCACTGTGGTGTCTACCTGATAAAGACGGCACCGGGATTCAGTGGAAGTCAGGAAAACTGGTTTCTGTTCCCATCTCTGCTACTCATTTGCTGTATATCCATGAGTAGTTAATTAAGCCTCATCTTCCCCCACTTTAGAACTGTGATAATTACATTTATCTCTCTTTGTGAAGAGCGAAGGCTTGGAGACATTTGAATAAACACCCTCAAAGAGGCAAGAGTTGTTATAGTTAGTTATAATAATCTTGGCCCTCCCTGAATTTATAAAAGTTCTCCTGTTCCAGTGACTCTGCTTCGTAGACAAGGCAGAAAAAACAGGAGTATAATTACAGAGTGACTCCGTATTCTGCTGTGGGCTCCTTGTGTTTATTTGGCTGAACCCAGCTCACCTCCAGCCTGCTTGTTACCTCGCACAGGTCCCCAGGGAACTGTCGGTACTGCAATGATGTGACCATCACTGCAAAGCAGCCAGGATTTCTGTCATGCTGTGATGGTGATTAAAAAGCACCATCACAGCTTTTAACTTCTGAAATAACAGTGCAAAGTACTAAGCTACAGGAATTGTGGCATTGCATAAGTGACCTTTTTTCAGAACAAGGGAAAAAATAAGATCTTACTCTTCAAAGGTGTTTAGCATCTTGYTTTTTTCTTTAGATGCCTAAATTTCAAATGAAATTGTGAGTTGTAATAAGCAAACAGTTTAAGTATTGCTGATGTTTACAGTGAGGAGCCACTCCAAGTTTYGTGAAAGACTTCATGTTTGAGGCCAGTGAGGAAATCCTACCCCTTATGCTCTGTRTGAGCTTGTTTTCCAGACTTGCAAGGTCCAGGCTTAATTTATTGCCTAAGAATACTCATGAGGGCTTAYAAAGTCTTAGGTAGAACTCACTCCTTTTCTGCTAGTAGATAGTAAAATGAGAGCAAGCTAYAACCTTTCTAACAATAGCAATATTTAATAAATTAAACAACGCTGGGGAACAATCCTGGGCGCTGGGAGCAGATCGATGTTGTTTAATTCCTTAGAAACATGTCAGGTTTGACCCAGACCAAGCGGCAGCCTCCCAGATGGAGCCTGAACCACTGCAGGAGTTAGCATGGAGCACAGATCTTCCTTGCTGTTCGCATGTGCCTGCTCTGTGTTGGAAGCTCAGGAGGTTTCAGGCGTGGACAAAAACCTTTGGGATGAGTCCCACAAACCTCAAAAGCTCTGTCTTGCTTTCAGACACAAATAAAGGAGATACATAGCAGAAAGGGTTAATTGTACAGGTCAGATGTGCTGCTCCAGAACTTGAAAGTTCCAAAAGATGAGGGAAGTGTCTGCATTTGCAAATGTGTGTGAGTCTGTGTGGGTGTGAGTGTAAACATGCACATTCAGGGGGAAAAATCTTTCAAGAAAATCACAGAATATCCACCACCTTTTTTACAAGGAAAAGAGATGCCAAGATCTTTGAATTAATTATTCTCAGTGAATCATTCTTGCAGTTAAAAGCCATACCAGCATTTCCAGAAAAACTTTTAAGTTCGGTATATGTAAACAAATTTAAAGAAAACAAACAAACAGACAAGAAAATGTGAAGATAAAAGGCTTGAGATAATAAGATTAAAGATGTTAATTGGAGACTGCAGCTTCTACAGACTTTGACATTGGTAGCCAAGTTCCTACAAAAGACTCCAGCTCTGCCCTGCTGGTCCCAGTCAGTGTGAGCCCGTAGCCCAGCAATCTTCTTGCCATAACCCACCTCACTGTGCAGGCTTTGACTCAGCAAAGCACAGAGGCACATGTTTAGGTGACAGGTTTAGAGCTTTATGTTTGTGCAGGTATTTAAGTTCTTCGGGTCTGGGTTTAAATACATAATTACAGGCAAGTATCTGCATACGTGCTTTGAACTTGGGCAGTGATCCCCAAACCATGCATGCCCCTGCCTCTAGCTCCCTTCATTCCTCACCAAGGATGCCAACATTTTGCCTGCCCCACCCCTGCTTTAAATCAAGACCCCAGTGTCCTCCGTGTGCCTATCATACTTGCTCCTCACGTGTAGCCCGTGATTTTAAAGCCTTGAACTAATAAGCTTTCCAAAAGAGATGAGTAGTCTAAAGAACAGGTGGGAAAAAAACAGGGCAGAAGTTTTATGATGTGTTTGTTTTACTTTACACCCCGGATTTACAGCCGATGAACTCACAGGAAGTCATCCATTGTTCTTACTCTGGCTGAATGGTTTTACTTGAAAAGGGAACCGATGAATTAAAGCATTTGACTTTAATTATCCCACAGTTTAAGGTGTTGTTAGAAAATGCCTATCAGTTGTAAGCCTCTGTTTTCCAGAAAACCACGGGGTGAGTGTGTCTACAAGGAAAGCACGCTCATGGGATAGGCAATGATGACATCAGGGGTTTAAGGCAGTGTGATTCTTCCCCTTCAAACAATCATGTTTACATGCACCAGGACATTTTATGTGTATTGCTGCACTACTGCTGTTGTAATACAGCATCTGCAAGAGACAGTGTCAGCCAGAATAACAAGCCAAGAAACACACTAAGTCTTTCCAATTAAGCTTTTTCCCTAACAAGTGTTTATTCAGGTTCACTCCAAATGTTGAAAAAGATTAAAGATTCCCTGTAAAAGGTTCACACCCCCTGATACGGCTGAAACMGATGAGGGAGAAAGGAAAAGCTTGTGCAATAATAGAGATGGTCTAATGCATTGCAACAAAAACATTTCAGCCTGAGAAGCTGCTACTGTGATTGTGGGCTGCCAGCAGGGCAACGTGCCAAAACCCTTCTGAAATGCGACTCCGGTTGTAGAAGAGCAACAAGAAAATGTCTCACATGCCAGTGCAGACCTCTGCTGTCCYCACACAAAACACAGAGGAAATGGGAATGCAAACGGAAGCCCCGTGCGGTTGGCTGGAAGACCAGCCCTCGCTCCCTGACATACTTGTCACCTACCGACGTGCGAGACAGGAGGCGACAGAAGTGCGCTCACCCCCCAGCTCACAAATAGCGACAAACCCTGTCTGCAGTTCCTGTAGTTCTTCTCAAACTGTTGCTCCAAAAATGAAAATCTGGCCTGGTTACGTAAAGGCTTCTGCTGTGTCAGACCAACTCTGCTTCAGATGAAGCGGGACATGACTGTGCCTCCGGCCAGAATGCCAGGGGTTTAATTACTGCCTCTGCCGCCGACGTCCCCACCAACCTCACACCAGTCATGACGTCAGCTGCTGAAATCTGTTTCAAGTCTGTAAAATTAAGCCGAGTACGTGCTGGCTCCCACCCCTTCTCCTGCCTGCGCGGATGCTGCTTCTCCCTGGGCAGAGCTGCTCTCYTACGTGGTGTGTACGCACAGCGCTAAGCACAGATGGAGAGCGATGGGCTGAAATAAAACCCTCACTGGCGAATAGTAATTGGTTGGGTCTTTTCCCCTTGTTTGGTTTCATGTTTTTCCCTTGCAGGTTTTCCGTGCTGCCTTAGCCTTGAAGACCTCTTCTGTAACTGGTGCCCACACCAGCCAGCAGTGTCTGAAGGGGAACCTTCCAAGGCAGAGCATTTCTGGCATATTTTCTGCCTGCCATCTGTCTACAGGGAAACATCCTCGGGGCAGGAGCCTTCTGTGTTGCAGGTTATTTTCTGTTGGTACCTATCAGATAATAAAGCTGTTATTAATTAAGACAGGCTGGGCAGGGACTGGTGCTGTATATATACAGTGGGCACTCTGCCCAGGTGAGTGGGAGGTAAGACTGGCAGTCTGGAGACCTACTGAGTATCTCAGGGGTCAAACACGGGATCTATCTAGCTGATACCAGATATTTACACTGTAAGTGGTAGTTCTGTGCTCCTTTAAAACCCAGGGGGTAGAAATAGATGYTGTAGACCATGGTTCATTCCATCTTAAATTCCTTTATACAGAGAATCTCCAGTATCAAGCTGATGGTGCTSAAGCTGGTCAGCTGAAGGTGGTGAGATGAGTCTGACTCCGACTCACTTGACCCCTCAGAGTTGCCCTTGTTGATATGGTGATGGTGAGAATATCTTTCAATTGGGTGGCCTGTGAGTGAAAAATAGTACCCAGCTTATTTTAGTTTAGAGTTATATTCAATTACAGCACTGGCTTTCCCAATATATAAACAAAAAACCATGTTCTTGCTAACGTAATTTCTACTGATTCCCAGAACCCTGYAAACACATGCATTTTTATGCTAGAAAAACCACATGTACCTTCGCTATGCAAAGAATTTAATATTTGAACATCATAAAACTGTCATGAAAATCAACTTTATTCCCAAGTAAACCTTCTCCAGAAAAAAACATTCCTAAAGGAGATGTACTCTCAATGAAAAGGACCAGATCCATAGCCCTGTCACAACACATGGAAGAAACTGGAACTAACATTGCACTGGCACTTTCATGCTGTAAAAGTCTGCCAGGTTAGGAAGTGGATTTACACACAGAAAAGCTCCCCAGTTATTCTCTGGGACAAATCAATGTCATAGAGCTGCTCTGATGGAATGGAAGCTTTGTACAGCACCACTGTTATTACATATTGATTCAGAGTGTCCGCAGGCTCTGTCCATTTAAATAGTGAACTACTTTCAGAACGGGTTCTGGTRTGTCCCATCGTGCTGCGCTTCTGCTTTTGCAAAGACCCGAAGGATTGACTGAATTGTTTTTCACAAGGATGCTGAAATCATGGCAGTTGGCAGGAAAACATCTGCACCTCAGGCGGCAGGAAACATGGGCACCTCAGGACCAGCCACCCTAATAGCACACTGACTTGCTATATAGGTCACAGGTTCTGGGAAAATGCAGCAACCTTGGCGTTGAAGGACAAATGGAAAGGTCAATTCTTCTGCAGATGGTGTGATCATTAAATGCCCTYGCCCTCCAGCTCCGCTTGTTTAAAAGGCATTGCGCTTCTTTAGGGATAGGAGTGGCTGCTGACCTCGATATTTAACTAATAATTAAACATGATCATTGCAAAACCATCACTTTTTGACACATGATTTTGGGAAGGGGGTTGYACAGGGACATTTGGGACATTCAGGTTGCCCTTGGAAAGCCCTCTGTCTCCCTGGGAATTGCCCGCCAGAACTGAAACAGCAGAAGGAAGCCACCGAAAAGATGGGGAGATTAGGAAAAGGGAGTGATGTGGGGAAGTTGGAAGGAGCTGGGAGAGACTTGGAGGAGGAAACAGCTGGAAAATATGCTTTATTTATTCAGTGGACAAACAGTGCAGCTCCTCCATCATTAACAATTAATCACCCTGGGCGCTCTGGCCCAAGATTGACAAAGAGTTTAGGTGTGGTGACAGAAACTCCTACACCTCCCTTCYGTGTGCCTGGATCCACCAGGGAAATACCCAAACCCCAGCTCACCTACACCTCCAATATGAGGTACCATAATCACTCGGTAATTGCAATTAGCACCTAAAATGGCCAATAAGAAACACCAAGAAAATGCATCCCCTGCCTCCTCAAGGTGGATTTTGAATCCCACTGGTACACGGGAACAAAAGAGGATTGTTCCTTGCTTTACCTCTCATGTTGTCACACCAAGATTCGGTGCATCACCCAAGGGGACTGTGACACTCACCGAAGGCCAGGCAGACATGGAAATGTCACCTTCAGCCTGAGATCAGGCCAGCACATCCTGTCAAAGCACCCACATTGGCTGGAGGGAAGGAAAGATTTCTTGGCTTGTCTTGACATCAGACCACTGGGCAGCCAGCGAGGAATGGTAGGTTCATGACACAGAAGAGATGGAGGACCAAGACCACCTAGGCCAGTAAAAAGAATATTCTTCTGGTAAGGTATGAAGAAGAGGGATCTTCAGGTATCCCTTTTCCACCACCATTTGTGTATGTTGTCCAAGTACCTGCTTTTGAACAACAGCCTCTAAAGCCTCACTAGTCCAAGGAACATATTGGTAATCAGCAAAAAGTCTTGGTATTAAGYGAAGAAGATTACTGAAGCACCTGGRGGTGTAAGACATCCAGTGGACCAGAAGCTAATGGGTGAGGGCCTTCCCCTCCAGATAAACCATCCTGTCAGGAGTAACCAGACACAGAGGGATCTCACCCACTGCAGCACCCACTGGAAGTGTCACTCACAGCATCTGGAGGAAGAAAAAACTCTATTTAGCAAACTTACTTTCACAATTTGTGTCTGTCTTTCAGAGGCAAATCCCTTTAAGAAAAACAGTCCAAGACCTTTAATTAACTTATGGCCACATCATGCCATGAAACTATATAAGCTCATGCAKCAGCTGTTTTCTAGTCCTCAGAGAGCAAGATGCTCTCTTCTGAGCCATTAGAAGCACTCCTGGAATACCAGGGGTGTTCTTTAGAGCAACTGGTTTCAGTCTTTGGCCAGCAGACCYGTGGCATCCATGGCCTACCTTTAATGGGTCTGTTAAAGTTAAGAAAACCAACTTCTTATCAGCAGGTTTCAATTTACCATCAATGAAGATGAACAGCCCCCACAGAGTATTTTCAGAGTTCACAAATCAAGAGAGCTTGAAACCCACTACTTTAGATCTTCACATCAAAATTCTCATTGAACCTYTCCCTCTCTGGGTACCAAGATGTGAGAGGACCATGGCCCCAGGGGGCACGGCTGCAGGCATGAAGAAGCCTTCTCACTCAAGTTATTCATCAAATGAATAAYGTGAATGAGTCTCACTGTGTTGTGAGCCTCTCAGGGCTCAAAGAAGTTGAGGCTACAGAGTTGGAAGTTCAATTTCGTGTCTCCCCTCAGGAAACATTTTCCCATGAGTGGTTACCGAATCAACATTGTGAACATCCTTGCTGTGCCACCCTTTATCCACTTTCAGAACTCTGTTACAGAATAAAAAATGTTCAAACCCACAGATCTACAATATTAAAGTGTTGACTGACTGCATAGTTCCATAGGATAAGGCAACCCCCAACTGCAATGCCAAGACAAACRTGCCTGTGTGTACGTGCAAGGATGTGTTCTCTGTGACTCCACTGCCTCACAGTGATCACAGACGACAGCAAGGCTCAAAAATTCTCAAGTACCCAAAAGTTTTGGGAAAACAGACAACAAAGCTGAGGAGTCAGACTCCACCAGTGCCCCTGGTGAGGGAAAGGCCACAGTGGTACCCCATTATTGCACMATCAAAGGCCAACAGCAGACAACCCTGGACTACTGGACTAGACACAAAACTGGAAGAAACCAGGCTTTGCTGTGCCTGTGTGCCTTCGCTGCACTTGGGACCCAGCTGTTCTGATTGGGTGAGGACACGTTTGTTCTCCTCTGCTCCCTCACCTCTGCCTGCAGCACAGGCTCAGGGGACTCCTGCCCTGCTTTTTCACTGACCTGCTAAGCCACTTTCACCACCTCTGTTTCCTCACCTTTGAAATGAGGATTATGACCTCTGTGAGACACTTTGATGTCCACAGATGAAGTGTGCTGTGGCACACATGATCATTCTCTCTCTATTTTAAATACTAGGTAATATATTGCTCTGGGGCTTTTTTCTTTTGTTTATTCACCTTTATTATTAAAAATGGAAATCAATGAACCACCCTGAAATATATATATATATAAAAGGAAATATTTTGGAAAGCCTTCTCTTTTGAAGATAATTATGGGAGAGAAAGCAATTTTGAAACAAAAGTGGCAAAGCRCAATGCTTAGAAACTGTAAGGCAGAATGTATTTGTCCACCCCACAGTTTGCTGYTGCAATRTTCCTCTTCTCTTCCATTTTCTAAGTCGTGTACAAAACATTCTTCCTAGATAAATTATTTAGCCCTGAACTGCTGCAATGCACAGCAGGACGCCTGTAAGAGCAAAGTGCTGCTCATGGAGGGTACCTCACATGACCCAGGCAGGAAGAGGAGTTCAGACTGCAACGAGWCCTGGATGGGAAAACAGCACCTGAAAATCACGTGCACAGGCAGGGAAACCTGGCTTGATAAGCCACTCAGTGCAGTTCCCGTCTCTCCTCACAGGAACGGTCTCGTTCCCAGCCTGGGGATGTGCTGACTGAACGGAGTCTTCTGAAGGCAATGCTGGAGGATAAAGAGAAGTTGTGAGTCTCACACTGYACCTGCAGATGTTTGGGACTCTGTCAGATGCTGGCTCTGCTCCTAATGCACCAAAACCAGCAAACCACTTTCGACAAACCAGTGGTGTCCAGGAAATCCATGCGGGGACTGCACTGCCCACGTATGACTAAGTGCAGAATTTGCTCTGCATATAACTTGATCTGCTGGGGCCAGCAATTAAAGATGAGATTCCCATGTTCCACATTTCATTTGCAGAAAGCACTTTAAAACCAGGAATATTAAGGGAGGTTTTTCAAATTACAGGTGAAGAATATTCCCTGTAGAGCTTCTCAAAACAGTGAATAGCCCCCACCCTGTCCTGCAGACAGTGAAAAGCTACAGGAGGCCTCTCCTGGGCTGAGCAGTGTCGTGGTATGTTTGGATACCTCACATTTACAGTACAAGGTACTCCACAAATTCAACTGTATTTTATGAGCCCATTAGGAAAGCAAACAGAAAACCCCAGCAAATAAAGGCTCAATCCGCTTTGTACACGGGAGTCTAACACGTCATTTCACTCATTCACCACTTTATTCATTAGGTTTCAAACACCCAAGTTCTCTAATTCATAACAGGCAATCTGCAACTCGTAACTTGTGCATGTATGAGCAATAAAGAGACGATGGTGAGAGTGCTCACCCTTCCTCCTCCATCTGGGTGCAGGTGTCCACTGGATCACAGCCCGATGCATGGAAGCCTCAGCAGTCCAGCTGCTGGTGTCGCTGCTTCAAAGGCTTTTTGGGTGAGCATTTCTACCACCCAGCGTGGAAGTGAATCTCCCTCATTGCCTTGAGTTAGGGGGTCAGGGAAATTGTCCMACACCAGTGTGCAAGGGGATGGCTGGCTGCAGGGCTCAGCAAGCTGCAGGTGATGGTTGTGTGAGGCCTTTTAGCCGTTCCTGGCCATCATGCCCTGCCTATGTCTTGCCCCCACTCTGACCAAGTGGCCCTGCTCTAAGGAGTTCCCCTAATGTCACGAGGATATGGTCCTGGCTAGCTTGCTCTAGGGAATCCTGCTGGAACAGGTGTTGGACCAGATGACCTCYACAGGTCCCTTACAACCTCCACACTCAGGTGGGAGACTCTGCTTTGGTTTGTCTCCTAAAGCACCTCAACTCAGCCCCGCTGCCTGCTAGGAAGGATGCTGGGACAAGGAATGATCCTAAACTCAATCCTCTCTCAGGATTCATCCCTGAACAACAGCTCCCCACTCCAGAATATCCTGTGGCAACACAGTCAGAAGAGAGGAAAGACTATTTTATCGTGGACATTAGTTGGGGGGGCCCAGGAGTCACAGCACTTCAGCTGATGAACAGGAATCACCACCTGCAGCAACAGAGTCACAGWACTCTGAGAAAACCAGAAGGGGAGGAGGAGGCAGGATTTTGTTCCTTTTGGGAGAGCAGCCCCTCAGCAGAAAGGGCCACTGATGAGCTGTCACCTGGCACCAGCAGCCTAAGCACGGCAGAGCCGGGACTATCTGTCCTCCCAGGCTCCCTGTCCCACATGACAGGTTTTCTCCCAGTGCTGCCAGCGCTGCCACCCAGTGCTCCTGGTGGCTCCCCAACCCTCGTCATCTCCCTCACTGGCACCGTGGGACTCCCCTTCCCTCCCTCCCACACAAGCTCACTCCACTGGCTGCACATCCCTGCACCACAGCACAGCCAGAGGCAGCTGAAAGGCTCCCATTGTCACCTCTGCCTGGCCTCCACTAGCCTCTCCAGGCTCCCAGCACTGAATGGACTCCACCAGGAAGCAGAGAAGGAGTGGGAGAAGGTGAGCAATGATGCCTCTGCTGCTCAGCTGGAGCACCAGTGCCCAGGGACCGAGCCCAGAGCAGAGAGACACTCAATACCATGGAGGCAGCTCAACTCCAGATGGGTCACCCGGGCTGTCTTGGCTCCCTGTGGTGTCCTGTGCAGCAGGAATGGACAGGGAGTGAGGGAGCTGCAAGCCACCTCTTCTYTCTTCTCAGGCAGCTCTACCCAAGAGCTGCCCACAGCCACAGGGATACCTCTCCCCAGCTGGGGAGYTGTGTTTCCCTGCCCAGATATGCCTGGAGCATCCCGCCAGCTTATCCCAGCACTGTGCCCACCCACAGCTCTGTGAGCACCTGGGAGCTGCAGAAAGAGAGGAGAAACAGCCTCAGGCCCTGCTGCCCCCCAGAAGGAGAGTAGAGATGGGTCTTTGCACTCGTGGGGAAGGACACGGGAGCAGAGCAAAGGTGCTGCCAAAGCTCTGGCTTTGCCCTCTGTGTGGCATGGGCACASCTGGGAACATCTCCTGCCTGCTCTGGGATGTGGGAATCACGACTCACCTGAAATTGGTAATGCAGGAGCCAGTGGTCCAGAGGCAGATGAGGGATRTCAAGTCCTCATGGTGACCTTCCTGCTCTTTTTCTTTCCCAGCCAGCTCCTTCCTCCCACCCAGCATCCACAGCTGGTCCAGGGCCAGATGGAGCTGTGGGTGCAAGTTGGTGCCCTGTCTGCTAAGAGGAGAGGCAAGCAGTGAGCCGGAGGTGGCTTCCTCTGTATCTGACATGCATTTATGTACATGCCCTTGGATCCTGGGGCAAACTTCAGCAAACAATCATCAAGACTGGTATTTCTGATACACACATGCTCTGCACCAGATGTGCAGCAGTTCTGTGTGTGACCAAATGACTCACTCACCAGGACCATCTCCTTTTAAACACCAGCTTACACAACCCGTTACTGGGAACCCCAGAAAACCAACTTCTGCACTGGGTTCACGCACAGCCAGAGCTTGAACCCTAAGGGCAAAACCCTCGACCGTAATAATTCAGGGGGCAACAAGGAGCAGTGAAGCCACATGAAATGTCAAGAGAGGGGTGCTGCTCCTGGCCCTGGGTTCCCTCCTCCATTCATGAGGATGTGGCAGCACAAGCCTGTGAAAGTGCACAGGCTGCTAAACACTCTTTCCAYGCTGTCCGTACCGATCACTGTCACTTGTCTTTCCCACGGGTGAGCGTGGGAGGGCAGGCTCAAGAACATCTCCACCAGAACACAGCACCCTGTGCTTTAACCTCGGTGCAGTGTCAGAGGAACCCCTCCTTGGAACACTTCAAAGCCACACGGCAAGAGGGCATGTACAACATCTGCTCTGCTCTCCATCTCCTTGCCCCTTCCAAATCCCTATAAACTGTCAGTACTAGTCTTTCCCAAGTCCTGCCTTGGACACCCACCCAGGGTAAATTTATGCCTGAAAAAAAAAGACCTCTGCCTGAGGATTTGCAGAGGCAAAGCTACAAAGGTAAAAAAAGCCCACCACACAACCCAAATAATTGCTTATCAGCACTGCATTTTACTGGTGTAATTCTGAAAAGGAGCAATTCCTCTGAACTTGGTTCCAACCACTGAATCAACTCATTCCCAGACATTCTCCTTTACTGTATTACTCAGCTTTTTCCGAGTCTTACAAAAACCAGGACTTGGGTGCCCTGCCACCCAGAAACCAAAGGAAGCTTCCATGAAACCAGCAAACACCTCCCATCCTCTCAACATTGTCATTAAAAAAGCAAAACAAACCAGAGAGGTTCTACAAGTCAGCCTATAAACCCAGGCATKAGGAGAGTAATGTCAGTGGTAATGGGGCAAGAAAGGCAGGGTAATTATACCACACCAAATTTGCAATCGTGCTGCATTCCTTGCCGGTGAAGGCCAGCTAGGAATTAGATACACCTTTTTAAATCATCAAAGGGAGTGGCTGCAAGATACAAGGTGCTGGGATTAAGATGAAGTTCTGGGTTTGCCAGTTCTCAGCAACGGCTTTGGTGGCTGGGCTGGGCATGTCATTAACTGCTCCCAAATGGTGTTCACGCCATGCCACTTCTTTTTAATTCTTGTATGGTTCTCTGCACTTCAAGAGTCCTAGACTCCCACTGAGCAAAAGGCTGTGCAAACCCAGAAATGGAAGAAAATACCTATCCACAAGGTTTTTGGCACTTGGTCAACCAGACAAGTTGGGTAACTTGTACCTCAGCACTATCTCAGTGGCACACAAATATTTATCGTATTGCTCCAGCTACTACCACAAGGTCTGCAAGCTCAGACCCTCAAGCACCCTCAGAACTCAAGAGCTTCCCTGCCAAGAAAGCTGTTAAAAATACTGAACAGGGGCTATTTTGTGCAGATGATTTAACAAGGGCTACATGGGTGAGGGAACAGATTTGGCTCAGACCTCTCCTTTTTCAGAAGAACAAGCAGAGGAGCTTAGGTGSAGCATTCACCCTGCAGCTCTTTGCAGAGGGGAACCTGCTGTGAAGCTGGGTCTCAAGGAAGCCCCTCCACGAGTGAGAGACATGGTGCTGCCCAGAAATKGAACCCTGCTCCACAGGCTGCTGGGCAATGCAGGTAATCTTCTGCTGGAGAACACCTCCCTCAGAGAAACTACAGGAGTSACCATCACACAGGCAGGACAGCAGCACACAGAGGCAAGAGCTCCTCTCTGGCTGCCTCACCTTGTTTGTAGTGCACACAGGATTTTCAATGTCCTCCTGGCTGTTATACGGCAAGAGGATAACATGGCACAGAAACAGAAAGGCACAGACCACGAGAACTTTAAAAACTCATGAATGTCCTTTCCCATCACAATTTCATAGTGTGCAGGTTGTTCCAGTCAAACCATGGTCAACAAAACAAATGCTGCATTTGGGCTAGTTTTGGGAAAATATGCCAAAAAGGAAAACACAAGGCAAAGCAGCTAGCCAAATGGACAAGTCTTGGWATTTAATTATTTTGAAATGAAAAAGTTCAATTAAAACCAGCTACAAAACAAATACRTAATGATGACCTCTCTCTTCATAAAACATCATGTTTTGGCACAAACAACTGGCTGGCCTGATTTTATGTCCAATCTTATTCAACAAAGTGGCTCTTTGTACAGCAAAGAGGACAAAGGGTTCTGAAAAAAGCTCTTTGGACAATGTGTAACACCATACAACTAAATTTTAAAAAAGGCTTAGGACAATTTCTGTTCTCTCTTAGGCCAACGCGAAAAAAAACCATAATGCAGTTGGCATCAGCATTGTTGTGAGGTGAGCAGCACACAGGAGCTAAGAGGTACAAAACACTGAAGCTAACTCCAGTTCCACTTTGTGGTGAACTTGTGAATGCACTCACCTCACCACTGGAAAGCCGGATGTTTCTGATGTGTGATGGGTTCATGTTACTGCACTATTTACAAATTCAGTCCCTAGCAAGATGCTTTTCTGTGTGGTGTCGGCTGACATCCAATGTTCTGGCAAGAAGACAGCCCAGTGGTTTTCCCATGCCAAGACCTGGGCCACAGGGAAGCTCACTACCTTTGTGCCCAGCGGTGCTGGTACACCTGAAGAAGCCATGACTTCAGTACCTGACTTCCAAACATAAGCTTCTATGAGCCATCTCCAGCTGGGCATCCAGAGATGAAAACATGCCCAAATTAGTGAGCACTACTGAAAAAGTAGCCAAGCGTCCAAACACTTGCACAATCTGTACTTATTCTCGGTACCTCCTGCTTTCTCAAATGGCATCACCTACTGATTGCAAGCGTTTCCCAATGGACACCGTCATATTGAAACCCTAAATATTGCAGTGACTTTGCTTCTCCCACCCCACTTTACTCAATGTAATTAATCCTCAGAGCGCTTCAGAGGAGGAAGGACATGGACATTCACCAACGCAGCCCAGCGTGCAAGCAAGTGGCACGGAAAGCCAAGGGACCTGTGCGACGTCCTGCAGGGCACAGGCCAAGCCCATTTGCTGTGTCACGTTCCTAGAGACGCTCATGCCATCAAATCGCGGTGGTGAGGAAGCGAGAAGAGAGCCTTCTTCAATTCCCCCCGCCCAAGACCCTAAACTCGTCAACAGCACCATGACAGCATGTTTGACAGGACGAGTCGCTCCTGCTGTGGCACAGGCGAGGGATTCCTGGCGTGGCACGGGCAGGGCCGGTGTCCTCGGCCGGAGGTCGCCGTGCCCCCGCAGAGCGGGACACCCGCAGACACCGCCGCGTTGCGTAACTGCGGCCACTGCCCGTCCATGGGAGCTCACCGGCACCGGCCGGCTTATGCAATTACYGCGCCTCGCCGGAGGCTGCGGGGACGGCGGCTCCGGGGCAGCTGCGGCCGCACTCGGCCGGGAGACTCCCCTCACCCTCCGGCGGGAGCTCTGCCATCGACCCCGCTCGGGGTCTCACCCCCCTGAGGGTCCCAGGGGCGCGGAGGGGAGCGAGGTGGGCGTTCATTTCGAAGGGGCCGAGCCGTGTCCCCACCCCTAGAGAACGGGAGTCACCCAGGGCGCCCGGCTCGGCACCTGCTYTCGGCTGGGGTGTCCAAGTTCAGAYAGAAAGGTGATCCCTGACACGAGGGGCGCGGGGCCCGTGCGGCGCCTCCCCAGGCGCCCGTCACCTGCAGGCGCCAGGTGAGGGTGCCGGGCCCCGCCCGCCCGGGCCCACCGCCGTCCCCCCACCCCAGCGGGGCCGGGGTGTCCCCGCTCGCCGAGGGCCAGGCCCCGCCGCGGGGCTGTGGASCGGAGGAAGCGGTAGCAGCCCCCGCCCCGCCCTGCCCGGCTCCCCCTCGGGCCAAGGGCTGGGCTCCCCGCCGGGCGAGGCAGTGCCAGCCGGCCACCTCCCCTCCTCCTCTTCCTCCTCCTCCTCCTCCTCCTCCTCGCCTTCCTACTTCTGCACCGGCTCCGCTCCGGCTCCGCCGCTGCCCCTCCGCCGCCGGGGCTGCCACAGACCCCCCCTCCCTCCATCCCTCCCTCCCTCTCCCCCGCCCTCCGCCCTGTCCCCAGCGCCGCCGCCGCCGCTTCCACAAGATGGCGGGGACCGTGGCCGAGCGGGACGCGCTGGTGAGTGCGGCTTTGCCCCCGCCCGGGCACCGGGACGGGGCCGGGGGGGCCGGGCAGGGCACCTGCGGAGCGGGGCGGGCTGGGGGGCTCCGCCTGGCCCTGCCTCAGCGCTCTCCTTTTTACCTGCAGAAAATAGAGGACGGGCATTTAAACAACTCCCTGGGATCCCCGGTGCAAGCTGATGTGTACTTCCCTCGCCTGGTAAATCACCTTTGTTTATTTTATTTTKTTGAGGGGGTGGGGGTGGTGGTSTATTTTATTTTGTTAACCCCTTTAGTCCCCCCCGCCCCCGCTCAGCTCCGGCTGCACAAGGGCGGCTGCTGCTGATGCCGAGCTGACCCCCGCCATCCTCCCCCTGTCCTTTCCAGATCGTCCCCTTCTGTGGGCACATCAAAGGAGGAATGAGGCCGGGAAAGAAGATCTTAGTTATGGGCATAGTGGACCTCAACCCCGAGAGGTAACACCTGGGCAGGGCTGCCCGCCCCGGSGGCGCTGGGCCCGGGGAGGGGGCGAAGGGGGACCGCCACCCGCACGTACATACACACACACATCCACACGGATCCCTCCTTTCTGGAAAGGATTATTTTTATCAATTTAAATATAGCATGCTGATTTCTCCTTTGACCCATAGAGGGGGCATTTCTTCAAGGCATCCCGTTTTCACTTGGGACTGAAGGAGCATATAGACCATATATATCTGCATGTATGTACAGATATATGCACAACGCCATGCACACACACACACATACATATGCCATAATCATGTTCTTGTCCCTGCTGAGCTTTCAGAGCTTTCTCTGGACGAGCTGGGCTGTCTTCCCCCCTGTGCCGCTTWATGGCTTTAATAAGCTGAGAAATAAGACTGGCGGCATTTGGGACTTATTTGCTTTTTCCTGGCTGAATGAGAGCTGTTCTGTTTGTGTTGCAGCTTTGGCATCAGTCTGACTTGTGGGGAGTCAGAAGATCCTCCTGCGGATGTAGCCATAGAACTGAAAGCTGTGTTTACAGAGAGACAGTTTGTCAGAAACTCTTGTGTAGCCGGAGAATGGGGGGAAGAGCAGTCGTCTATTCCTTACTTTCCATTTATACCGGACCAGCCTTTTAGGGTGAGTACCAGGATGGCAGTGGCTTACACCGGTGTCTGATAAAGTGTTATTTGATACGAGTTGCARCAGAACCTGACGTGCCTTTCATGAAATCACACTGTAGCCCGCACTGCTCCGGTTGAGACACCAGTTGCTGGTTTGTTTGTATCCATCGAGTTGCGTGGAGATCCCGCTGCTACGTGCAGCTGCAGGCAGTTCAGATGGGGCTATGAACACCTCACCTRGGCGCTATGACAAGTCAGAGGATGTAATATTGTGTGATGAAGCGCAACTTCCTGAGCTTAGTTTTATAGCCATAAATTAAAAAGTACCTCTATGTTATTAGTGCATTACAAGTTATTACTGGAGAATGTAAATATTCTGTGGGACTGCTGTATGTTTTGATGGGTTTTTTTAATGGACATAGTGTTCGCAATTTAGTGCAGCTAATAAGGATCATGTTCATGCTTTGTCTCCGGGGATGTTACGTTGAGGTTGACCGTAGCTCTTCGTGTTAGCAGATTAAACAGCTAAGCAATAGTGGTGTTCTTTTCTGAACCCTGGGATTAAACCTTCCATCAAGTCAGTAGTCACTTGAAAATGATGTACGTGGAAGTGCTGTGGTGCTGTGGATGGACTGGGTTGACCTAGAAGCAAATTCCCATCTGTAGTGTTTATGGTTATGTGAAGATGTCTTTGCAAATCAGGACTAACAAAGTATGCAGCTGCAGAGGGCTGCTTCTCACTCACTACATTGAGGAAAAAAAGCTGCATGCCTTTTCCATGCAGCTGACCCAGAAAACCCCTCCTCCTCCCAGTCCCGCTYACAAAACCTCACTGGCCCCTCTGCTAAATGCCAGTGCTATGACCAGCTGCCAAACTCTCTTAATCCTTCTTGCCCCCAAGATAATCTCCCCCAACTCCAAAAGCTCACCATCTCTCCAGATGCTTGGGTGTTAAGAGGGTGTTTATGACTGGTTTTGCTGCAAATTGGTTGCGCTCTACTTGCTTCTACAAACTCCCCCTCCCATCAGAACTGGCAACACCCTTCGGTGGTGTGGGGAAAGCACTTGAAAAGGCTTGGAGGCTGGGTCCTGCTCCAGCTGAGAGGGTTCCACTGCCTCCTGCACTGGGTGGCGACTGGGCCTTCAGACGAGCCAGACAAATTACGCAGAGCAAGTTTTGTGCATGTCCCGCTAATGACAGGTGACATTACAGGACAGAGATATCGCACGTTCGGCTTGAGACACTGCAGAAAGGGAGTTGCTCTTTCTCCTTTTTTTTCTTTTCTTTCCTCCTTTTTTCCCAAATGCCCAAATGGAGTTGAAGCTCCCGATTGACTTTGTACCTTTGATAGTCTCCCTCTCAGTGAATAAATTAGACTCTATTAAGCGTTCTTGCCAATTACTCGTGATCCAGTCCAATTACCACTGCGGCGTGGCCGCGGGTGCTGTGAGGAGCGGACCGTGAGTGGTGTTAACCATATCTTTTACATAACAAGGCCTCAGGCGGGCTGCTCCTGCCGCAGTGACACAGGAGCTGCGTGGCAGCACGGCCGCTTCCCTGGTACCTGGTGCACTACCAGGCACCCAGGAGTTCCGGCTCTCCTGGACTGCCTGCTGCCACTTCTCCTGGTGCGACGTGCTCCAAGGCACTTGGGCCTTTGGCTCAGTCAGTTTGTCACGGGCCCCGTTCCCATTTTTGTGTGCTGTAATAGCAGCAGGGTCAAGTGTCTGGTAGCAGCGCTTCACTCTGGACTACTAGCCTCTTGAAATGACCCAGGATTTACATGTGGCTTCCCTGCAGATTTCCTCCTTGGTCTGTCTGGTCCTGGAGGTCTCCAAGGGCCTGTACAAGAAGTGAATGTTCTCTGCCCTCGTGTCCCAGCTTCCTCCTGGGACAGCTCCAGCAAAGCTTAACAACAGGGCACCCTCTCAAGCCACCCCTAACATCAGGAATCTTGCAACCTGTCCAGGCTTGTTCAGCTCCAGGCTTTGTTGCCTTTCCAGAGCATTTCTGCAGGTCTCTCAGGAGGAGGGATGAGCTGTGTCCCTCCCTGATSCTGTTTGTGCCTCATGAGAATTGTCTACCTGAATTCTGCACTCCTGCACTGCATTTCCTTGACTGCAGCCCCAGGATGGAGCCTAGTCCGACAGGGACTGCCTGCAGCCACAGGAGTGAAAGGTTTTTAGTTCTGCAGCAGCTCTGTATGTGTGGGAGTGGAGGACAAACCTATCTCCCCCTTCCGTGTTCACTCCTTTCCGGTAAATTAACAGTAGTGTGGAAAGCACTGCAGAGGGAACTGCCGTTTTATTCTGCAGCAAAAAAAAAAAAACAAACCAACAACTTTGTAGCAAGGAATGCAAGGTTTGGGTTGGAGATAAATTTTCTTCCTCCCGTGGTTAGCAGTTTGAGTCTGTTTCTGGCATTATTCCAAGAGACAAAACCTCCCAGTATCCAGTGGACTATGTTCCAGCATGCTTACTGCTGTGACAGCGTGAGATTGGATTAATGTCCCTGAGCAGTAAGAGCAGATCCATGATAGTGTAACTGGTGTCAAGGGGGCAAACTGGTCTCAGCCTTGCCTGTTGCGTGGCACATAAGTAGCACAATGCGTACCTGCAGCAACAGTATTTAAAGTGCTCTCTGTGTGCTGTGAAATAACTTCCCAGTTACACTGTGAACAACGTGCTTCAACATTTTATCTTTTACAGGTTGAGATACTTTGCGAGCATCCTCGTTTTAGAATATTTGTGGATGGACATCAGCTCTTTGATTTTTACCACCGTATTGAAACACTGTCAGCAATTGACACAATAAAGATAAATGGAGATCTCCAGCTTACAAAACTTGGCTGAGCTTGTTAGGACTGCAGATTCCAAACCAGCTCAGGTGCCATCGTCCGTTGGGAGCAGTGACAGCCGGCTCTGGACACAGCTATGGTAGGAAGGCTGCCCTGTTCCTTTTCCGCATGCAGTTCTTCACTCCTGTGCCGATGAACCGGGCTGTTTTTTATCCTAATGAAGAGCACTGTTGGTTGATAGACATTGAGCCGTTTTTCTTGGATCAAAATAGCCCACCTGTGCTGGATAATCAAATTGGAATGGATTCAGAAAGACTTGCAGTCTTTTTTCAAATCTCACAGAAAGGCAATTTCGGAAATGCAGCGCTAAAACCGGTTACTGAACAGTAGTGACAACAAAACCAAGTTTTTGTTTTGCAAATATTGTTTCTGCACTGAAGTGGAGTAGTGTAGCACAACATAGGGCCACGTGCTGACGTCCTTACCCGGGGCCTGAGCCTGGTTCCATGGAAATCAATGGCAAAACTCCCACTCACTTTAATGGGGTACAATCAAACTGTCTAGTCCTTAGTCAAGCACAATTCCCACTGATTTCTATGGCATTTTTGCACACACCTTGGGGCCAGCCCTTCTGCTGGTGTAAATCAGCATTACCTCCATGGCTTGTAATGGAATTTTGCTGATTSCTCTCAGCTGCTGGTTTGGCCCAAGGACTGTGCAAAAACTGACTGAGGGTGTGTGGACACAGCTGTGTATTTTAGTCAGGGTATTTGCATAGAATGTAGATTGTTATGAGTTTTTGCACAATGTATTGTTAATACAATTTTTAAAACTTATCTGTAGTTTATTTATTTATACTCATTGTATGTATTATTAGTAAAAATGAACAATCTTACTGACGGTTAAGAACAGCAAAGTGTAAACATTTTGAATGTACAAAATGTCTTAGGTTCTTTGGGTAAACTTTACATATCGTTCTTGAAAAACCATGTTTCCTATCGCACATTTAGTTACATTTTAATGGAGCCCTCTAGGCCCTGGGAAAACGTGGGCATGGTAGTTGGTGGGGGGAACTCTGCATATTCACTAGAATCTGTTTTTCAGGGCTTACTAACTTTGCTGCACAGGATAGGTTTGAGTTGAAGTCAATTCATTTYGAAAACTTAAACATCAAATTTGTGGGTTTAACTGTGCTTTCATAACCTGAGAAAAAGTTAAATTTGGCAATCTCTTAGTTCAGAAAGAGAACCAGCCTYTTTCCAAGGGAGATGGGAGATTCTTTACACTTGTTTGAGAACATATTTGGCCTTTGATATGACAATTAAAACTTGTCTAGACAGCCAAGTTATTAATGCTTGAAAATCAGCTACTGCACATGAATAATAACTTTTCAAGTAGCTTTTTAAATAGTAAGTATAGCTGTATAAACACAGTCATTGTGCTACACTATAAATGAACACAGMCACTTTTCCTGACTTCTTTAGGACTAAATACACTTTTTTCCTTGGCTGCTCACAATGGACTTTAGTGGGTCTTTCTGAGTAGTTATAATCATGATATAAACATACATTTAGACAATTTTGAAAACACATAATATAGGGACTAAAACACAGACTATAAAAACATCCTTGGCAGCACAGTATTTAAAAAAAAAAAAAGAGAAGAATCTCACAAACAGAACTATGTTAAACCTGTAATAAAAGTGTGGTTTAAAGCAACCAGAACTGGAATATCCAAAGTTAAGGGTAGAATGCCAATGCAAAGCCTCATTTTGTGCTAATTTGGCCTGCAGTTAAGAAGCCTTAGACTGCAAGCTGAAATTCCAACTGTGGCTCTAGTCCAAAGCCTGTTGAGGTCAATCAGAGTCCTCGGAGCATAGAAGCCTCATTCTTACTTCATGCAAGTGCAAATCTCTTTGTAAAGCTKGGGGGTTGTTGCTGCTGCTGCTGCAGATGAATTAAGAATCAAGCTGCCACTTATAAAATACAAGTTAAAAATTGAATTTTTAGCCTTAACATTTGAYGTTCCCTGGCTTTTCTTCCTACTTCCAAAATAAAAGAGAACCTGTTGTTTTCCAGATGATCTTTTTACCTGGTGTGTGGCTTTTAAGCTGTACATCAGATTCTATTTGTACTCCAGATTGAATTGAAATGTTCCTATCTTACTCTGTTTTTACTCTTTTACATGATACATGATGACTGTGTCATTTTCCATTGTATAAAGAATGCTGACAGTGTTTTGGGACAAAATATATTCTTAAAAATTATGATAATAAAAATCCAAGGGAAAGGTGCTTCTACATGAGGTATTTTGGATTTTTCTCCAGCTTGGAAATTCTCTGTGGTTCCAAAGCTGATGCAGGCAGAAGATGAATTCTGTTTGGAGAGAAATGTAGCACCCTCTGTGCCTAGTGCTTTCTCCAGCTGGATATCCAAAGCCAGGTTTGCTGATGCAGGGCTGGTGCCTGGGCTTAGCCTGCTGGGCCAGTGGGCCAGAAGTGGAAGGCTGGGGAGACTAAGTAGCACCATGACCCTACAGTAGCACAAACSCAAAGGGAACCTCACTGACAGCCCACCAGTAGAGATTGCCCCTCCATGCCTTTACTRTATCCCAGAAAAAGCATTTTGACTGCCTTGAATTTTCACAGCCCCCACATGTTTGCTCTTGGGCCGGGGCTCGGCGCAGCACAGTGCCTACACCAGGGGTGCCCGGATGAACCTGGTGCACCTCCATGTCAGTGGCATCTCTGGTGGGAGCCAGGACCYGGTGATCCTGCCTTGCTCCTGTTCCCACCCGCTGTGCTGGGCACTCCCATTTCTTCCTGCTCCAGGAGTTTTCTGTCTGGGGAAGATGCTTTTTTGACCCTGATTATGGTTTTGCCTTTGCATAACTCCACCAATCACGGCACTCACCACCTGATCCTGCCCTGTTGTGGTTTCTGAGCCAGGCTTCAAGGCAAGAAGGGCTGTGAACCCTCTTCTGATGGGTTATGGTTTGGCTGAGAGCTCAAGAAAGGGCAGAAAGTCATAGTTAAGGTTTCCACAGCTATCTATCTGTCTATCACCTGCTTGGAAGCCGTTTTATTTTCCTTTTGCTTGTGGCTCAACCAGGCCATGGCAGGTGAAAAAAGGATGTTGTCTGTGTAACCAAGGGCTGTTCCACTCGTGCTTGACTTATGCTGGCTGATGGTGTTAAGAAACAACGGCAGAACACTTCCACGTGCAGCATAAGTCAAAGGAAACTGAGGCCTTAATTATTTCTRCTCAGTTGGACTTCAGGCCAAATCCAAGTGTTTCAAATGGGAGACTGTGCTGCAAAATTTAGACCTGAATTTTTCAGTCTCCACAATTTAGGGATTATGCAGATCTCTGTTTTGGATATAAGCCGTGATAGACACAAGGTAAAGACTGTTTCCACACTGGGCCAGGTTTACAAAATTTTCTYTGGTAGGGACAAGTAGTCTGTGAGCTTCTTGAAGCTGCAATTCTTCAGGACTTCAGGAGTGTATGAACCAACTTTTGAAATCTTATGCTAAAATTTATTAGCTGAATATTTCYGTGCTTTCCTCTGAATGAGGAAGTTGATTCTGAAATGAAAGAAGCCTTGAATGGGTAAAACTCACGTGCAGTGGAATCATTCAATTTAGCATAGCTTTATTTYTTCCAAAGAGGAAAAAGCAAAAAAATAAAACTAACCAAAAAAATCACAACCAAATTACTTAGTTATGTTTGGGATTGGCTGTGATAAAGCTGATTTGATTAAAAAAAAAAAAACAAAACTAGGTTATTGCCTACTCAGAAAGAGCCTTGAAATATTTCAGTGTCATGTGAGGTAGTCTGTGTCTAAACATATTTCACATAAACGCTTTTTCACAGGCAAGTTGTTAAAAATGTTACAAAATACCTTCTTTTTGTGTCACAATTAGAAACGTTTGCCCCACCTTGAAAGAACATTTTGTACTAAATATTCATATGTTGTCTATGAGAACTTGCACTAACATATTATTCTCCCTCCCCTCCTTGACTAGTTTGAGCAGAAATAGGCGTAATATTGCTAAACTGGTTGAATGTGACATGTGCTTGAGGCCTAGCAGCTTTCTCAAGGGCTGTTTTGAGTAAACAGGCTGAAAACCAAAGGGARAGCCTGAATCACCATTCTGCTGTGCCAGCTTTCCACCCTTGTCACTCTCCTGCTGTGAGGCTGAGACTGAAGCCCAGAGATTTTCATGCAGGGAGCAGCACTGAGATTTTTATCTTCGGATTTGAAACTATTCACTGTGGAGGAAACAAGACCAGAGCAGCCGCAGCACTCTGCAGCTCGGCAGTAAGGTTGGGGTAGCATGATGTGCTGTAGTCCTCACAGAGCAGGAGTTCAGAGGGCATTAGAGGGCATTTCAGAGCCAGACAAGAGCACAGCCTGTGGACATGCAGGGCAGCTTCCCAGGGATGGGCCTTGTCCACATTTTTAGCTGCCACCTTCTGCAACCCCCTGCCAGGACATGTGGCAAAAAACCAGCATTGCTTACAAGCTTAGACAGCAGGAATGGGTTCATGTTCCTCCTCGCCTGATGTAAAAGAGGCTCCCAAATAAATAACAGGAAAATAGTGGAGTAGTCATGCCACTAAGGTATTTTTTTCCCCACAGATATTCAAGCGGCATATCTGATGTGGGGCTCATTTTGCCTCCTATCCACAAGAAGTGCTCCCCCCAGGAAACTCCAGCGCTGTTTTTTGCACTGMTGTTGGTTGCAGAGACCTTTCCATGCAGAAAACTGCAGAACCACAATTCTGCTGAGCCAGCTARCAACCTCCCAGCAACCCTGGGACTGATATGACAGTATGAGGAACAAGAGTCAGGGGCTGAGGGCAGCCCAAAATGCTTGGTGTGGTAAGCACAGAAKTTAGGAAGAAAAGCTTGCATCAGTGTAGGAAGAGTAAGTGACCTGGTGAGGGTTTTGTAATCGTGGGTATGGTTCTGCTTTTCTCACGTGGATCAGAAAGCACACAGGTGAAAGTCACTTTGCAATGAATGGTGTGCAGGGTTAGAACCAAGGCCAACCCAAACAGGGAGAAAAAAATGAGCTGCAGACGCCCTATCTGGCTTTGATACGCCCTCGCAGCTCCTCCCAGCAATCACTGCTGCTATGAACATAGACAATTACTACAACAAGGAGATTCAGCAGCATGTGCAAGATCAAAATAATAAACTCCTACTCTGCCACAGGTCCTCCCTAGCTCCTGTTGCTAGGCCTCTCCATCTGTCTGTCAACAAATGACTATGTCCTTCTGCTTTTAAAATCCATGTCAAAAATCCCTTTGACTTTCATGGAAATAGGTCCCTAAGAAAAGAGTTATTTCTAGCTCTCACTYTCCAGTTATTTTCAGCTGGGGCATACTCTAAAACTGAGTTTATTTTTAAGTGTGAATAGAGGACTATTTCTGACTGCATTATACATTGGATAGAGTCAACAGGAAGCACAGCCTCTCTCTGCTGCAGGAACACTGGTTTCACAGTTCRCTGGTGAAATGTCTTGTATTCATTACCTTCTGATTTTAAAAAGTGAGAGTGTGCACAAAACGACCGGGCAATAACAGTAATATGTATCATTCACCACAGATCTATTTTTATGTGTTGTGCTGATTTCATAATGAACTTTTAATAACAATAAAACATGAAATCCTCACTGGGTTGTTCTGTCTTTCTTCTGAACTATTAATGCTACYGACTTCTTTAACTTCTGGCTTTTTTTTATCTCCTGAGCGTTTTTCGGATGTAGCTAACTCTTTCCCTCATAAAACTGTAGTGTGAAACTTTAGAATGAGATGTGCAGCTTTGGTAGCAGCTTGTGTAAAACCGCTTTACGGTTTAAATGAACCATACAGAACAATCAAATAACTTTGTTAGAGGAAAGAACAGCTTGCTGACTCTTGCAAGGCTCGTGCTGACATCATTGGGCAGTGTAAGCCTGAGGAGTTAACAGGCACGACTCAGACCTCAGAGCCAGGCTGTGACACACAGGCCACTGAACACTTTTGCACTGGATAAAACAGCAGTGTAACAGCAGTGTAACTCACACATGTATTTCAGCTCACTCCGGTGGGGCTGGATTCAGAGGCAAGTGTTACATGGTGAATAAAGCCTCCAGATCAGCTCCAGAGGCACATTATTATGAGATCCAGTGTTTCACTTGTTGCCATCATCTTAACTAGAGTTCACATTGGCCTGATTAAGTGCAAGAGGAAACTTGAAGGTCTCAGCCTCTTTCAGTTAAAGTTATTGGAAAAACTATGCATGACCCGAGTGGGAAAGGGTTATGCCCTATATCCTGTTGTGCCTGTAAACCACGGGGGAGATTTTCTGAGGACAATGTCAAAATTCAAACAGCACTAAAGCAGCAGATGAASAGGATTTGAATACAGCTAGTTCTGTGGTTTTTGTGCCCATAAAATGGCCATGATTCAGATGCTRTGCAGGAAGTTCATCCTAAGCCATGAGTTGTAACCTGTGGCCATCCCTGCTCAAGGCCAGCCAGAGATTGGCCCTTTGTTTACTACACACAACCCCAACAAGGGATGTGTTGACATCTGGAGATTCTGAGATAAAACRCAACATTTGGTGACCTCAGTGCAAACCAGAGATGGCTGTGAATAGTATAAAAGCATCATCTAGTGCCCATCAGACAGCAGAACCACAGCACCCACAGAAGTGCCTTGGGAGATTTTCAGAAGGGGGACTATACATTAAATTTCGCCACTTGCATGGGCTAACTCCTACAGAGGCCCTTGGAAAGCTCTTKTTTGACCTGTAATACTAAAGTAAACTACAGGCATGTTTTGGGGGGAAGGGAAGGGGCCACAAGGACACCTGATGTGGCAAATACCATGTGTACTTCTCTCCYGTTCAGATCAGTACTAAGGAGACCTAACAGCTGGACCTTATTTTGGTGGAGTGTTTCTGAGCTTCAAGCCGAGCCAATTCATGTTGAGGGATTTACTCACAGGAATACCATGATTATGACTCTTT
Organism: Amblyornis subalaris; assembly: GCA_018881555.1. Classification (NCBI taxonomy): domain Eukaryota; kingdom Metazoa; phylum Chordata; class Aves; order Passeriformes; family Ptilonorhynchidae; genus Amblyornis; species Amblyornis subalaris. The sequence goes on from JACAXG010000088.1 coordinate 1,421,675, forward strand.
GGTAGCACTGAACTTGATCTTATTTTTAAATTATGACTTTCACCACTTTTCTAAGAATAGAGGCTGGCTCTGAAACACCATGTCGGCTCCAGCATGCTTCAAAAGTCACACATTTCTTATCCTGTTGGGGTTTTGAGGCTWCAGTTTCCTCACTAGACCAGGGCTGTGATGCCAAAGTGGGTCATTCTTTGAAAGACCCTGAGAAGGAGGTGTCTTTCAGCAGCTCTCTTCCCAGCAGGCAGAAGGAGATCTGCTGGTCTCTCTCAGGAGTCAGAAGTGACAGCAAACCRGAGCCACGCTGACTCCTGGTTGGCAGAGCAGGGCTTCCTTGTGACTCTGAAAGGCAGGAACAAAAGCCTGGTTAATCAGAAAAACTCCACTGAAGCTGAACAGTAAATCTAAGCAGCAGAGGAAAGGGGGATTTCAGTACTAAGCAATCTGGTACTAACAGCAGAGCCACAGGCTGGAGTTGCTTTGATGGAGCAGAGAAGCACGGCTCCGTTCTGTGGAGCAGCCTCTCCCCAAGCATGGCTGAAGGTGCTGGAGGTTTCTGACAGTGTTCAGTGTCCCTTGCCTGGCTCCAAAAACCCCTTTGATGGGCGAAAAGCCAGTGCTGACAGTATTGTAATGTATGACAAGCTCCAGTAGCAGCTCTGGCACTGCATGCTCCAAGAGGCAGAGAGGATTCTTTCCTGGCTGCTCTCTAAGAAATGTTCTGTTCAGTGGGAAAGATAATGGCTGTCTAGAAGAGATCCAGACCAAAACTAAGGACAGAGTAAGGCTCTAGGTAGAAAAAACACTCTCGGGAAAGTAACAGATTCATTACAAAGTCCAGGGGAAAACAAAATATTTTACTTTAAAAGTACAAAGGCTGCAGCAAGGATAGAGAGTTTCCCTTTACACCCCATTTTAGGATGAAAGATACAAAGAGCTACAGTGGCCATTAAACAGACTCTGAGGGGCAATACTGGGAGCAGCTTTGGATTATTGTGTGGGTGCAGAACACGGCTTCCACATCCACTCCCCTCTATTTCCACTGCCTTTTCTCAGGCGTGGCCAGTCCTCTCCCTGAGAGAGAACAATTGCTGGAAACCCCACTGCCAGAGGAACACTTCTGTGGCTTCAGAACTCTTCTACATACACTGACCAAGGTCTACTTCATTTAGTGCCTCTTCAAAGCATTGACAAAACTTAAAATTCGTGTTAAGTCATGACTGCCCCTTGCCATTTCTAGCATTACTGCTGTTGTTCTGCGGGCGGGGAGAGGGAAGAACAGAGCAACAGCTATTTGTCAGCAATCAGTGCTGTAATTTGGAACACACTGATTTGCAGACAGTGTCTCACCCCCGTGACTTTTGGCTATAACACTGAAGTTCAGGCTCCCAAGCCCCCTCCTTTGCTCACCAGGCAGACRTTATTTGGACAAAATACACAAGGGTAAGTTTGAGTTGTGCTGTACCCTGAGCAGCTCCCCTGGGATCAGAGGCACTATTTGTAATGCAAAATCCTTCCAAAATACGATTTTTTTATAATAGTAGAAATGAATGGCATTCTGTCGTTTTTTTTGAAACCTCCACTGACTCACAGTGCTTTCAATTGCCATTTAAATAATGCAGAAGAGGAGCTAGAACAAGATCAGGGAGTTTGCTGCACCTTAAATTTAACAGGTGATGTGCACACACGTTTCTCTAGACAAAATAAAGCAATTACAACCTGAGTGATGCAAAATCTCTCAATTTTGGTGGAAGTACCCTGATAGCAACAGAGCACCTGCTGGAGTAGGAACTGGTTTAAGGTTCCCATAATAAACCTTACCACTCTGAGCTACTCGAAAGGTGTTCTCAAGGGAAATAGCAGGATTCTATTTAGCAAAGGGAGGCACATGCTTGTTTTAATGATTGTTTTAATGCATTGTACAACTGAAGCTGTGATAATGCAGGCTAGAAGATGATGTTTTTAAGTGAAAGGGAATGTGATGATAATTGTTGTAGTCTTTATGTATTGCCAGCTGTATTGATTACCTTCTTCCTGTGTCGCTGGCAACTAGGGAACATGATCCATTACCTCATGCTAGTGTTGGAGAGCAGCAGAGATTGGTGTATTTTTAGAAACAAGATTCCCACAGTGTAATTGTAGCAATTGGATGATCATACACATGCATATTAAAATACCAACAGATGAATTCCTGGACAGTGCCAGCAAACATTTYGCTGTTTGGGGGAGGAGGAAAGGGCAGGAATGCACAGCTAAGAAATTCAACAACTGCACCCACAGTGGTTTTTACCTCTGAGTGTCCTCTGAGGGCTGCATGGCTCACATTGGGCAGTCTGAAAGGGAAGCTGTGAAAAAGCAGAATCTTTTCCTTTGCAGGTCAGAGGGCTCATACCTCTCCTGTCTTACCTGATCCCATTACATGTGAAATTACATCTCTGTACCACTACAGAGAACTGATGGCCATCTCTAGGCAGCCTTCAAGGGCTCAGTCCTGGGTCTCAGCTACCAGCAGGCAGAGTTTGGGGTGCCTGAGCTGCACTGCAAGGCATGGTGCAGAGGTCCCTGGCCCACTAAACTCCACCAGGACTGCAGAAGTGCAAGGCTCATTACTGGGCGCAAAACGGTACAGATGTGGGCAGACAGCTGGGAGGGCCAAGTTGCCTGTAAGCAAAGATGGTTGTGAGGCAATCAGGAGCTGCCTGTGCAGGGCTGAAGCGTAGCAGCATCTGTCGGGAACTTACAGGTCTCATAAAGCATTTATATGTCTCATGTCAGAGAAGCTGTTCCAGACTCTCTGGGAATTATATCAGCCAGGTTAACAGTCCTGCCATTGTGCTGGTTTAGACAGGACTTGTACAGGACCAGCAGAGGTCTGAACTTTTCCACAAGGAGCCAACCCAAGTGTCTGTAAGTAGAGTGCAATATGAGTTCACTTGTGGAAGAAATAACTGAACTACACTTGGAGCATTCACCAGCCACTCAGGTAGTGTCAGAATGCCRGAATTCCAACGGACTGTTGATGTATCCAATACAAATAAACTGAGGGTCACAGASCATCACAGCAGCATGGTGAGTATTACACTTGATCAAACTAGCAGTCCAAATAGCTCACAGGCTCTGGCTGTGTTAACCGGAATGTGTTCTGGAGGACAGCACAAGGGATGCTGTGACAGGCAGCTGTAGCATAGCTGACCTCAGAAACCTGTTCAATGATCTTGAAGAGGTTGTTGGAGGCTACTTAATCCTGACCTTTTGCAGGATCCTGTTACGTTTTTGCATGTGGGTATTGTTCATGAATGGCTACATACTACATGYAAAGAAAATCCCTGTCTGCCTTCGATGGACCACTCTTCTGTCTCATTATATGCCCTTTTATCCTTTAATAGGTGCCTGAATAAAGAGAAGACCATAAACTAACTTCTCAGTATCATTTAGCTTCCTTTACACTTTCATCATGTTTCTTATCACCTTTTTCAAGGTACACAGGCCTTTTCAACCTAATGACCAAATAACAAACTGGAAACTTTTCTAAAAGGTGTCTTCCATCCACGCTGTAACAATTAACAGTCACCAAAGTAAATTGCAGGCGGCGGTGAATTGCCTAACATCCTGATGCWGAGGTAAGATAAAGGCCTGCTCCAGGGGTGTAGAGCAACACGAAATCCGAGTGTACAGACTTTGCATATTGAGTTTTATCTTCATTTCAGAAAAGCCTCTAATTATGCTGAAATGTGTGCTTTCAAGCTTCCCTACACCTGGCCTTAAGGAAACTTCTCCCCCCCACCCCCCCAAACTGACTGCAGCCAATGGCTCCTTCCATGTCTTTCTCTCCCCACAAGGGAATTTAGGCACTGAATCTATAGAGCCACGTCACCAGACCAAACAGACCTCCATCTCCTCAGCCCGTTCCCACATGCCTCTGGCCAACCTCCAGATAATTTTTGTGTCTTCCTTTTTGTTAAAGGCATCTTTTTCTACCCGCATTGCTGGAAGGGAGTAGCCAGACCTGGCCTCTCAGAGCACACCTCCCCACAGAGAACRTCTTGTTCTGCAGAGGGCATGGCAGGAAGAAACATCCTTCATAATATTCAGGGTGATGTGAGCCAGGTTTCAAACAGGAGGTCACAACTTCCACCGCCAGAGGCTGCCACCCATCTSGGGCACATAGCAGCTCCATTTGCCATCTTCTAAGCTGCTTAGTTTAGACCTCAAAGAGATCCAAAGGGAGAATCCTGGTTACCTTCACAGGTGAACTTCCATATAGGGCCATGAAGCCACAGGCCATGCTGGTTGGCTTGCCAGATCAGCATGCCAACACCTCCATAGCAACGTGTAACCATACACACAAATACAATTACACACACATTTATTGGGAGAAGGTGGGAGAGTGACTCCAACATGTGTCAACAGCTTCCTGGGGTGAGGATTTAAAAGTGCTATTTGGTGCAATRAAGGCTGGTGCTTAAGACACAATTTTCTGCAAAGACGCTGTTTTTTCTTTTTGCTGAGGCGAGCAGAGTCACTGCATTAATGGGAAAACTGGAAGCTTTTCAGTGGGTGAGTAGTAGCTCAAACTGCACAGGGGTATTTATGCCACCTTCTGCAGCATCTAATTTCAGCTGTGGTAATTCAGTCTGGTCTCTGTGGGTTCCCTATATAGGCAGTGGAAAGAGAGATGCTTCTACAGAGGATGATTTAGCAGAGATGATTTTGATGCCCTGAATGGTTTTCCAGAGGCCTTAGCTCCAGTGATTATAAAGGAGCCTTGAAGACACTTCCTACCAAACACCTAAATGTAGATGCCTGATCTCCTTTTCACACATATACACACCCTGTGTTTGAAGTTTAAAAAAAACCAAACCAGATATGGAAACAGCAGATCAGAGATARGCGACTCCAGATATTTCCTTAAGCGCCTGCTAATGGGAAAGAAACCACCACCCYAAGAAAGTGAAAACCAGCAGAAGCTTTCAGTGCTGAAGGCAGAGGGTTATGCAKAACTAATACAATAAAGAAGACACTTGCAATTTTGCTTCCACAGGGGTTCACTTGTCCTGCCACGCTTGGAAAGAGATCTGAATAAAAAGCCCTGGCAGAAGCCAAGGCACTTAGGGAGCACCTGCACAACATCCCTCTTCAGCATTCCACAGGCAATGCAAGCATCTTCCAAACACAGGAGTAAGAAATAATACACTCTATCAACCAGAAATGCTAATGGCATGGGAAGAGCTCTATAAMCATGTGACCTTTATTTACTTTTAATTACTTTCCATATTGCTGAGAGCAGAGTTTCTTATTAGCAAGATCCAAAGTAATTATTGGTTACGGGAGCTTTAAGTGGCTTGCAAGCAGGCCCTGCACTGCCAGAAACAGGTGGCAATAGGAAAACACTGTGTGCCTCCCTTTCACTGGAAGTAAAACCAGATAAAGCCAAGCTGCATTTCAAGAGAGCAGATTTATCACTTTTCTGAGACTGAACAGGGCAATTTATTTTTTTTTTGTCACTGTCCTTTTTGAACTGTTCATCACTGGCACATATAGGAAGACACAGAACAGTGTCTTCTTGGAACTCAAAATACACAGTAGCTCTTGCCTAGGGGCTTTCTTTACAACTAGCACCAGGAACACCAAATATTTCAGTATTCAACCTTCATTCTTTGGTGGTCTCCTACCCTTGAATGTAGAGGAAACAACGCTGATACTCCACAGATGTTGAAGAACTTRCAGCAGCAAACAAATCTGACCTGAGCTGCTTTGGGTTGCYGGGTTTGTGTGGAGCTYACCATTATTTTCACAGAATMAYAGAATATGCCMAGTTGGAARGGACACATCARGATCATCGAGTTCCAACTCCTGGCCCTGCACAGGACACCCCAACAATCCCACCATATGCCTGAGAGTGTTGTCCAAATGCTCCTTGAACTCTGTCAGACTGGTGCTGTGACCACTGCCCTGGGGTATGTGGGGGTATGGCAGCCTGTTCCAGTGACCAAACACCCTCTGGGTGAAGAACATTTTCCTGATATCCAACCTAAACCTCCCCCAATTCAGCTTCAAGCCATTTCCTCAAGTTCTGCCACTGGTCACAAGAGTGAAGAGATCAGTGTCTGTCACTCTGCTCCCCACAGTGAGGATGTTGAAGATCCCAGTGAAGTCTCCCCTCAGTCTCCTCTTTTCCAGGCTGGAAAACCAAGTGACCTCAGCCACTCCTCATAAGGCTTCCCCTCCAGGCCCTTCATCATCTTCATGGCCCTCCTTTGGACACTCTCTAATAGGTCTTTTTTATATTGTGATGCCCRAAATTGCACTCAGGACTCGAGGTGAGGCTGCCCCAGTGCAGAGCAGAGCAGGACAATCCCCTCCTTGGACTCCAAAAGGGCTGAATGCCAGGAATGGGTGAATGACCACTACCTACACCAAGTCCAATTCAGCCTAACAGATGTTTCGGAGTGCTTTGACAAAAAATGCATGTATATCTCAGTTATTACTTATTAAGTGACCATCTCTGGGGSAATGGGGCAGAAACCACTTGTTGGGCTCAGTCTCAGGTCACACCAATGTTGTACCTGCACGTGCTCACCCTCCCATAAGGCTGAAGCCTTTATAAAGGATGGGGAAAGGGGAAYGGGCAGGATGGGGAATGGGCAGAGTGCCCGAAAACAGAAAGGGACAAGCCTGTGGCTCTGCACAGAGACAACAMCCCTCCAGCTGTTGATTTAGCTGTAGTCAGAATGCATCCTATTTTGTGAATCTGCCAGCACACAGGAAAAACCCCATGGGATTGAAACCCCTTGCTCAGCAGATGCAGGACACAGGCTTTTTACTTTCTAAGACAATATTTTTATATGCAGTCTTAGCTAAACTCAGGAGTCCTGATGTGTTTCAACTCACTTCAAGTTCCTTGTCTACTTTGTCCAGCTAAAGACTGAGCAAAGGTTTGGGACTGCAGACTCTCCACAAAGGGACAATGATATGTTCATTTYGTTAAACCTGAAGATTTCAGAGATACAACACTTTGCATTTACAAACATTTTTTATTGCCAGTGAGGTTCAGGATGATGAGGTCTTTGGACCACAGAGAATCAGTGCTTGAATATTTTATTTTTTTTACTTCTGCCTATTTTATATTCCCCATATCAGGATAATCCATTTTAATACTCCCCAGTGAAATGAGGAGAAAACCCTCAAATTCCTAACTGGGAAGRTTAGGACTATACTTCACCTTCCATGGGCAAAGACCTAGGCGAGGGTGATCCTACTCTGACAGAGTGACAGCAGAAAGGGTGTAATTTAAAGATAATGGAAGTCAAAGAATGAGATGTCAAAGGACTTGGACACAGACTTCTCAGTTTTAATTGCAGCTGGCTGTTCTGCAGAATCCTCTGGAAGAATCTCACAAGGGAGCAGCCCAGTTGCTGTAAAAGCCTCAGAGAAARCAGTCTTCATGCAGACAAACAATATTAACCATCTAAAAAGCAGGCACCTCTTTCTCTTTCTGTCCTTTTCAAGAAAAGTGTAAATACATACAGGCAGTCACACACGGATTTATCYCCAATCTTCAAAATTACTTTAACCCCAGTGAGTCCAAAGCCTATATATGTGTGCTACATAGATATCACTATAGCTTGTTGCTTTCTACCAACAGASCAACTTAGCACCTACAACCCCTTGGGGGACCCCTCTCTTCTAGTAACCATTGCCTTGGTGAAAACAGTGACTCTCTTTTCCACAGCTGAGCAGTACCACTGCTACGGGAAGCACAAAGAGCACCTTTGTGCACCAGTGAAACCCCTGTGGYGGCCATGCTTCCTTCCTGGGAGGAGAAATGGTTGAATTCAACATCAAGGTGTTAGATAAGCCTAAAAGAATTCATAGGAATAAAACTGGTACTTGAAAGTCCAYACAAATGCTGCATCTTTCCCACGCACTAGCTGCCACAACTGCGGAGATTATTTCCTGTTCTTCACGGAACTCACTCATTCAATATCRTAATCTTTGACTTGCAAGACAAACTTGAAGACCTCTGAAGAGGCTTACCTAGGGCCAGCATTAGACTGGAGCCCAATACAGCTCTGACCTACTCTTATCTACTCCCTCTTATCAGTTCCAGTGCAGAATAAGAAATGGCAAGACACAGCTCAGCATGTAACAGTCCAGCCTATCCCACAGAAAACCTGACACTTTTCACACATGAAGCTTTCCCACGGGCAAGAATGAGYCTTGAAAAGCTACAGAGATAGATTTATAATGCAGTGATGGCTCCTTCTGTACAATTAAGAGAGCAAAACACAGCACAGGCACTTCACAGCACCAGGCCCTGGGGTGTGCTCGCAGCTGTGCCATGCAACCAGAACACTTCAGRAAACAAAGCAATAACAAGGCAATAATTGTGAAGGGGGAAGAAACCTATCTGTTCCACTCTTAAACTGAATTAAAGGCACCACAATAAGTGTGCATATAACAGAATCTGACTCAGGAGAAACTGGTCCTGCTCTGTAAAAGCAAACCAGCTCCAAGGCAAACCCGAGCATGCAGTGACTCTGTCATGCTTTGTAGGAGGTTATCACCCTGGTTTTCTTCTATATAGCACAGGGTTGTAGCTCTGTCTGCCTGCATCTCTGTCAGACTGAGAAAGGGGGACTCTCCAGAGAAGTGGCCTAGCTAGTAAGGGGGTATAAATTGTCAGTCAAAACCAGAGATGTGTAACTAACACCGGCCTCTCTGAAGGCGCAGCCTTGTAGGATAATTTAAGCATGTCTTGATAGCATAGAACTACAGAGTGGAAAAATCTCCTCAATGTAACCTGCTGYCAAGCTGCATCTGAAGACCTTTATACAGGTAAAAGATCAGAAGACTCATGGTTCAGCAGCCACGAAGTGTATACACCATCCATCCCTGACTGGCTGGCCACGAGCAAGAGAAGAATAGGTCGGGTTGTGACAGCTACCCGAGCACATCCAGCCTACACCTTCCTCACCTCTGAAGCAACCCTGCAAAGGGCCGTCTGATAGCAATTGAGTTCCACCAGCACAATTCAGATAAAATGATCCCAGAAGGTACAAGAGGACATCCTTGTGGGGGGCACTCATGTGCTAAAATGCCTGTGCTATTTTTGAACAAAAGCTGGTTCACATCCCACCACCTCTTTGAATAAGAGGAACAAGCATTTGACTGGTGGGAGATCTCTGCAATGCTCCTGAAACTCCCCCCTGCTCCACAYGATGACATGCACAGGAGTCTTTGTTCCTCAAAAAACCCAGGCTATTGCCAACAGGTTTTGTACCAAGAGTTAGTTGCTGCTCAAAGAACTGTGAACAAYCCCATGAACTGCAGCATTTGAGACAGGCTGCCGAGGAGACAGAGGCCTGATTTGGGGAGATAGCTGCATCACTAGCAAGGCTCATGGCCTTTCCACGGAGGAGAACTTGTTGGAAACTCCACCCAGTACGAAACAGTGGTATACACTACACCCAGTAYAAGAACAGTGAGTTACTAAGGATGTGCTCTCTGCCCACGGGATGCCTTGCCAAAGGAGAAAAGGCCATTTGCAGCAAAATATGGATAAATATGGATAAAATATGGATTKTGGCCAAATTTGGAAATAATTATGTCTACTCTGCTCATACAACATTCCACAACTGGGCAATTGGCCCACTGCCATTTCCGTGCAAACCAATTGGAAGTTGCCACCAGTCATTCATTTAAATCCACTGAACTGCTGACCTACATCTGACCAAACAGGCAGAAAAGACCCTGTGGCCTACAGTATAAACAATTCGATAAATGCAGGGAAACCAAGATAAAAGGTTCTCCTTCAAAACATCTGGCAATCAGTTTGTGCTGGCAATCGAGGCYCCTTGCAAGAAGCACCAGACCCTATAAATGGAAAGATTTATTGTGTTCACTAACTTTTTTTTCAGCTCAGTGGTTAAAAACTGAAAACTGTGAGGCAAATTCACCACCAATGCATACCTCTTGAGTTCAATTAGTTTAGAGATGGGGTGATTTCAGCTCACTGCTTCCTTGAAATGCCACAGGCTGCCCTTTAGACTGCATGTTTGGTGCAGAGATGCAGGAAAGTGGTGAAGGGAGACACACCCTGGCAAGGGCTCCTGCAGCGCACATCAGTTGACACCATGTAAGCCCGATGGGACCATATTTGCTTTCTAGAACCAAGAAGCTGACTCAGAGACAGCATCCTTTTCCCATTGCTGAAACCCAGGTAGTCATGATTTAGAAAGAGGGGCCTAATGAACTTAAACAGATTGTTCAGGTACTTGGATTTACCTAATCTCATCTTCCCTAGCTCTCCTCATGGAAACAGAGCTGGTTCAGCTGCTCTCCAGACATCTCTGACTGATCCTGGATATAGAAGGGGTGGAGGTTGGACTTTTCATCTCCTCATCTGCCCCACYGTGCTTGTTTTGCCATCCTGCTGTTTCCCTCCCTGGCCTGATCTCCACACTCCTCTCTGCCTGCTCCTTCCCCCACTCCGCCTGTTCTTGGTGCAAATGTCAGGCATTCACTCTCTCTTCTTCCTGCTTGTGAGACAACAACGGGATGAGACAGAGACCAGCAGATCCCTCCACCTGAGGGCCTCACCCTGGCTGCTGGGGTGGCCAAAGGTTGCTGCATGCAGGACTCGGGCAGCTGGGGCTGACATTCTGTCAGCATTCAAACACATTTTAGCTACTCTTGGAGCAAGGTATTTTCTCTCTTGATTCTCTCTTGTTTATGACAACAACCTTGGCAGGTAGCTCAGGATCAGATAGGGCCAATCTCACGCATTTCTTGTATAAGAGCTTTCAAGGAAGGAAGCAGTGTTTTTTTTTCTGAGATCTAGCCTTCTTATGTGCCTACATCGCAGATGCTTTGCATCTCAATGAATGTAGATCAAGAATGCAAACCTATCGCAGAAAAATATGACAGAGAATAAAATTGGAACACGTGGCTCTGAAACAAGACATCAGATATCAGTCTGAAAGACAATGAGAAGTATTTTGACAAATATCTATGAAAGGAACCACTTTCCTTGCACAGCAATTGCTTTTGAAACAGAAGTTGTCATTAACCCAGAAAAACCTCAGCCATTTCCATTTTAAAACCTGGAACTGAATGCTGTTATCACTTATGTTTAATGGAAATTTTGTCATTTACTGTAAAGATGGAAGGACACGACCTTTGTAGAAAAATTCTCAAATTATTTTTATTCATATTTTATTCCTTATTTTAAGGAAAATGTAATCAAAACATCTGAACCTGACACCTGAATTTTAATGACTGTGTTGACATACAGAAGTGAAATGGATTTGTATGGTTTAAATAGGATATTGCAGGTCTTCTTAAATATATGTTAAAAAACCATCTGGACAGGCAAGTTTCAGTGTTCCTAAACCTCAAAAAAACCAACCAAACAAAAAATGCCCAATCTCTAAAATGCYTTTGAAATGAAAATGTCTAAAATAGATGTTAATACAGATTATAGGCATGCACAGCTTGGTATGCAAGAAACTGCTGTCATAATGCTTATTACATGCACAGAGTGAGTAGTTTGTACCTTGGAATTTCCTATCAGCTGATCTTCAAGGGTGTTGGAGGCTCTTGACTCCTGTCGTCACAGAAAGGAGCTGACGCACAAGGGAGGAGGATGACTTCGGCAATCAACTCACCTTTGTTCAATAAATAAATGAGATCATGAAAACAGAGTAACGGCCTTAACCATTTTCAGCACTTTTCATCTTAAATGTAAAAAGCTCACAAGCCATGCCTCTGAAAGGCAAGGGACTGTCTGGAAACTAGTAATTTTGATTTCTTCTCTTATTGGCTCTCTGCGTTTAGGGCCTGTACGAAAAAAAAMYAACCAAACAAACCAAAACAATTAGTTGCACTGGAGAGCTTTGCTGCTGTGGGCACTAGAAATCTTGCTTTCCTGCTGACAGCTGAGGCACTCACACAATAGCATCCTCTAGGAGAAGGAAGAATGGTCAGRCTTTGGTTTGGTTATGGACTCTGCTGACCAGCCTTGTCACCATTAATATGCACATACACTAAAATACACTTTGCATACCTCGCTGATGAGTTATGGATACAAATATGTTGAGGCCAGGTGTACACGTAGCATTGCCACACGGAAGTCATTAACTTCTGCCACTTGGAGGATGTGGTCTAGACCAGGGCAGGTAAAATTGGGCTCTTTTGACATTCATGATCTGGTAATCCACTGGGTAGCCCTCCCGTGGCAAGAATGTGAGCCTTCATGTTCATTAGATGCTCTGAATCAGCTGCAAATGTGGTCAAGACTCAGAAAGGAGTTCTTTAAAAGAAACATACAACCAAACCAAAACCCCAAACAAACAAAAAAACCCCATCAAAACAAAACAAAAAAACCCTTCCAACAAACACTGTTGAGTGTTAACAACCCTATTCTTGCTCAAATAAGCCTGAGCCAAAACCCAAAGAACCTACATTCAGATGCAGGAAACTTCTAAAATAACCGCCATTTCATCTGTTTTCTGTAACCACGCAGGGTTCTTTTGTAGTTAACACATTCAGGCTTGTTTAAGGACAATTCTGGAATTTTTAATGGCTTGTTAATCACAAGAGAATGGGCTGCTGAATTAGCAATGCCTTCTCACTTTTGTACTATGACTCCAGTAAAAATATCCAGGGAGATTTGTGAAAAGTAATAACAAACTTGCACTCCAAACAGAATATTTGTATGCTGCATCTAAAACATATGTTACAGTGTTTTATATTTCGTGCCGTTGCAACAAGAAGAGAACGGAGATAGYCCCTTGCTTGAGCAGCTGGGAAAGGCTAAACTACCTCTGCTGGATCCCCAAAACCAGAGAAACCAGTGCCTGGTCATTCTGCATGCCCAGAGGTCAATGCTAAAGGAAGCAGCAGAGATGCAGAAGATGTGGGCAGCTTACAGACCCAGACGGGCCCTTCACAAGGGGTCTCTGATGCGGCTGGGTTATGCCCTGGGGCCAAGAGGCACCCCTGGCTCCCTCAATTCCAACACAGATGAGAGATCCGCGGTGCCCTGGGGAGGAGCCGCGCAGTSTGCACTGATTAGGGATGGGGCTTAAGGCATCAACTACTCCTCTAAGAAACAAATATCCACTGCTTATAGATCTGTTCTACCATTTTTCCATGCCAAAGGACAGTGGGGTTTAGTAACAGGCTGCTTTAGCAACAGTTCRTTCTCTGCTCAGCTGCAGCTTTGTTTAACTCAGCTACCAGTAGCTGCAGAATTTTTCTTTTACTGACTGATGCCCATTTAGAAGCCAGCAGAAAGCACATATTATTCATTCAGCTAGTTTTCATAATGCTCACCTTATGAAACCACAGCCACAAAAAATTTTCATAAAAAGCTTTTGAGGTTGATTGGTGAATTCAGTCAGAAGAGATCTTTCTGCTTGATAATGCAGTAGTAGGGGTTATTTCRGCTATAAGGGTCTAAGATAAATGCAGTTTTACTGAATTAAAAACATTTCAGAGAAATGTGCCAATTCAGTTTCATGTCAGGATGAGAAAAAATCAAAACACTCTGTGAAGATGAATTGCAATGATTTCACAGAATAATAGAATCACAGAATATGCTGAGCTGGAAGGGACACATCAGGATCATCGAGTTCCAACTCCTGGCCCTGCACAGGACACCCCAACAATCACACCCTGTGCCTGAGAGCATTGTCCAAATGCTTCTTGAACTCTGTCAGGCTCAGTGCTGTGACTACTTCCCTGGGGAGCCAGTTCCAGTGCCCAACCACCCTCTGCGTGAAGAACCTTTTCCTAATATCCAATCTAAACCTCCCCCAATTCAGCTTCAAGCAATTTCCTCAAGTCCTGTYACTGGTCACCAGCAGAGATTGGTGCTGCCCCTCTGCTCCCCTCAGTGAGGRTGTTGGATACTACAATGAGGTCTCCCCRCAGTCTCCTCTTCTCCAGGCTGAACAGACCRAGTGACCTCAGCCGCTCCTCACATGGCTTCCCCTCCAGACCCTTCACCATCCTCAYGGCCCTCCTTTGGACAYTGTAATAGCTAAATGTCTTTTTTTTATRTTGTGGCACCCAAAACTGCCYCCAGSRCTCGAGGTGAGGCCGCCCCAGCTCMRAGCAGAGCRGGCCAATCCCCTCCCTTGCCCGGCTGGCCATGCTGKGCCTGATGCCCCCCAGGACACGGRTGCCCCTCCTGGCTGCCAGGGCACTGCTGACTCAGATCCAACTTGCCAATGACCAGGACYCCCAGGTCCCTTCCCATGGCACTYCYCTCCAGCCTCTCRTTTCCCAGTCTGTCCACACAACTGGGTTTGCCCCATCCCAGGTGCAGGATCYGGCACTCGCCCTTGTTAAACATCATATAGTTGGTGGTTACCYTTCTTTCTAATTCATYGAGGTCTCTGCAGGGCATCTCTKCCCTCRAGGGAGTCAACAGCTCATCCCAATTTAGTGTCGTTGGAAAACTTACTTCATCTTYCTTCGAGTCCTGAACCCAAGTTTTTAATTAAGATGTTGAAGAGCACTTGGCCAAGGATGGAGCCAACAGCAGAAATGAATCTGGCATTAATGCAATTAAGTGATTTGGTAGGTCCAAAGACCATTTAAAATTCAATGGATAATTTCAAATCTTTAAATGTCTGATTCGATTGTGAATTAAAAAAAAAAAGGAAAAGGAAAAACAGAAAGAGAAAGAAAAAGAGAAAGAGAAAGAGAAAGAGAAAAAGAAAGAGAAAGAGAGAAATAGAAAAAGAAATAGAAAAAGAAAAAGAAACAGAAAAAGAAAAAGAAACAGAAAAAGAAACAGAAAAAGAAAAAGAAACAGAAAAAGAAACAGAAAAA
>JACAXG010000088.1:1436521-1603496 GCA_018881555.1 Amblyornis subalaris
AGGGAGTCAACAGCTCATCCCAATTTAGTGTCGTTGGAAAACTTACTTCATCTTTCTTCGAGTCCTGAACCCAAGTTTTTAATTAAGATGTTGAAGAGCACTTGGCCAAGGATGGAGCCAACAGCAGAAATGAATCTGGCATTAATGCAATTAAGTGATTTGGTAGGTCCAAAGACCATTTAAAATTCAATGGATAATTTCAAATCTTTAAATGCCTGATCCGATTGTGAATTAAAAAGAAAAAGGAAAAGGAAAAACAGAAAGAGAAAGAAAAAGAGAAAGAGAAAGAGAAAAAGAAAGAGAAAGAGAGAAAGAGAAAAAGAAATAGAAAAAGAAAAAGAAAAAGAAAAAGAAACAGAAAAAGAAATAGAAAAAGAAAAAGAAAAAGAAACAGAAACAGAAAAAGAAAAAGAAACAGAAAAAGAAAAAGAAAAAAAAAGAAAAAGAAAAAGAAAAAAAAAAAGAAATAGAAACAGAAACAGAAACAGAAACAGAAACAGAAAAAGAAAAAGAAAAAGAAAAAGAAAAAGAAAAAGAAAAAGAAAAAGAAAAGTCAAACATGATAATTTCTCAGGAAACTGACTATCTAGTTTCTGATCAGCAGAGTTGCCAGACACAGCAGAGAGGGAAGCAAACTGCCTGTATTTTGGAGACTTATCCAGCCTTTGACTAGACGAAGTTTCTTCCTCACTCAGTGGGGAAGCCAGAAMAAGCTTGCACTGCCAGGAGCCATGTTGTACTGTATGTACTTTTGAAATTAAAATGGAAAAAAGAACTGCAGTATCCACTACCAGCAGTACAACATCTTTCAGAAGACATTCTGCACCCCACTGCACAATATAT
Organism: Amblyornis subalaris; assembly: GCA_018881555.1. Lineage (NCBI taxonomy): Eukaryota > Metazoa > Chordata > Aves > Passeriformes > Ptilonorhynchidae > Amblyornis > Amblyornis subalaris. The sequence goes on from JACAXG010000088.1 coordinate 1,437,365, forward strand.
GGTACAGTTTATATATAACTAAAATTTACATTCAGGAACCATGTTSTAATCTTCAAAACGATAAATAAAAAGCTGAATTGTTTCTCTATAAATACTACATACTTAATTTTCTTGAGAATTATGAATGACTAAGTTTTATGAAGGACACGGATGTAGACCACAGMGAGTTCTTCCTGCCATCCTCAATTCCCAACCCAGGAGGAGTCTGAGCCTCCAGACCGTGCAGGTTTTTGGGAGAACCTTTCTGAATCATCCTGACACACCACAGTACCTTCTTCCATCCGAGACTTCTGGGAAGGCTGCGCCCTCTCCTGACAGTTCAGGACTCGGGAGCAGTGACTGCTAAAGCTACTTTGCTGCAGCCAACAAGCCAAGGCTCAGCCTCGGGGCTACCAAGACCAGCCCAGCTCGACTCAAAACCTCTACTGCACTGTGCAAGAGGGCTTTACTTTGAGATGGATATACCAAAATAAGGACTTTTTTTCACCATGCTGTAAGAAAACAAATGGCTTGAAAGCATATGCTTTAAAAACATCTCACCATTTATTTGAAAATGGATAGAACACCATGGAATAATCATCTCCAAATAAGATACAGTGCTTACAATCCCTGCAATTCTGTAAAGGAAAGTTTMATATGTTAAAAGTATAACTTTGAAATTAGTGTTGGAACACATGAGTTCCATTTCACAGAACTAACACATAATATGGCTAATGCTGTTATAAAGAATCAGTCTGCCTTCACAAGCAAATGTAATCTCCTTCAACCAGCAAAGCTTATGCAGGAACAACTAAAGAAATCCCACACATCTTGTCAATCATTCACACTATGCCTAAGTGAATATCACCTTCATTTTTTATGTGAAATGCTTACCTCTCATCTCATCTTGCATTCAGGTTAAATTAATTTTACAGACTCACAACTGTACACTGATTAAYGCTTCTGGTCCTGGAAACTTCTGAATGCCACCAAGAAAGAGAAGGAAATTTTCCTTTGGTCAGACTGGCAGGGACCATTTGGAGGAATTTTCTGCCTTTCTTTGTAGCTTAGGATGTGAGTCACTTCTTCAAATCATCTGGAAATTTTACCTRACAAATTTCCTTCTGCTCTGGAACCTGATTACTGACAATGTTGATCCTTCTGRCTCTCTTTCTGAGGTACATGACTGTGCTGTGACTTTGGACTTTTGCACAAGGAGGGCTTTACTATTTTGGTTTTTTAGAGTGCTAGTGTTGGAAAATGTGGAATATGTAAAATGTTCTTAGAGAAAGCATGTTCTTCAGTGTTTGATCTTTGTATACTTTCAAGCCTAATCAACAAGAAGGGAGATTTAATCTGTTAAACAGAGAGCAGATAACAAGCTCTAAGTGAYGTCCRGGTGTTAGAAAAACAAATTAYTTGTGGGTAGAAATGCCTTCTTAAGGTTCAGGGCTGGACATGCTTCAGTGGTCTCAGACCCAGGGGGAGGTTAACCAAGCTTGGGAAKAAGGATGTACSACTGATACTGAACACAAAGAATGCAAAATTTATGGGCCACAAGGACATTTGGCAGAATTCCCAAGATAAGGAAGRAACTAATAAAGACAACTCAGTAACTGTGCTGAATCAGCTCTGACTGGGTAAAAGGTAACTCCRACARGGACAGATCACAAACACCKACTGAGACCACCTCMGAACAAGAGAAAGCCTGAGCATGTGGACTAATTTGTGTGAGAAGCTAGAGAATCATTAAACAGTAGAAGAGAGAATACTAATTAATAAGAGAACAGTGTAACTTGTAGCCAATGAACACCAATTCCTTTGTTTGCTAAAATGCATAAATAGTAAAAAGTTTTGATAGCTGGTGTGCTTTATTTGTGGAATACCACCGAGCACCCAGGCTTGCAGAACTGTGAAATAAATAATCCATGTCTCTCTTGAGTGTGTAATCATTGACTTGTTGCACCAGGTGAAGAATCTGATTTTTTCGGACAACAATAGGGCTCATGTTGCTGTCTGGGGAGTCTAGAGGCAGTGTGTTTATTCTGTATATGATTCAAATTACTGATAAAGCAGCTGTAAAACAGAAGGTAATTATTATTTTACCTCTTCCAATTATATTACTTACAATAGGATGATTAACACTCATAGCCAATGACCAGCAATTAAACACAGCTGGAATGGAAAATGATTCTTCATGGAGTAGCACCACACTGTAAGGGATACTTTAGGCCCGTGGAACTTAATGGCTCCTGCCAGACTGGGGGGAGTGGGGGTGTCAATTTAGTTTGTTGCTTTACAACAACGTATTTCACTGCTTTCACAGGATCTTCTCTGCACCCTTGCAATCTGTAAATCACATTGTTTTATACTGGGGGAAGGTCAAAGATCACTGAGTGCTAAATTGCCCTATTTCCTGTTCCCTCATGCTTCTCCTTCTGTCCTGCCGGGTCAGCACCAGCTTCGCTCCGCGTTTCTGACACTACACTGAGAAAAGAGAACAGCCACCAGGAGGCGAAGTAATAGAGCCTCATTAATAGACACACAGCCTCATTAATAGTCACCCGTGATTATCTTCAACTATTGTAACGGGATTCAGAACGTCGCGGGAACATTGCATTAACAATATAATTTCCCCATGCTTCACAAAAGCCTTCCATCGCTGATTAAATTAGGAGATTAATTACAATTACCCTCAAACGCATTTGAGGCATTTTTATTCCACAAAGCTATCTGAAACGTGGAAAGTTCCATGAAAGGCCTTGTTTTAAGCCTTCCTCAGCCAAACTACTCCGTGTTTAACTACGTGGTGTGTAAGTATGTAAAGCCTCTGGAGGAACACAGGAGGAGGCTCAGGGGTGACCTTATCACCTCTACAACTCCCTGATAGGTTGGAGCCACGTGGGGGTCTGTCCCTTCTCCCAGGCAACCAGCRGCAGGACAAGAGGCCATAGCCTTAAACCAGTGAAGGTTTAGGTTGGACAGTGGGAGGCATTTCCTCACAGAAAGGGTGATGAAGCATGGGAATGGGCTGCCCAGGGAGGCGGTGGAGTCACCGTCCCTGGAGGTGTTTAAGGAAAGACTGGATGTGGCACTCAGTGCCACGGTCTGGCTGACACGGCGRTGTCCGGCCATGGGTTGGACTCGATGATCTCAGAGGTGTTTCCCAACCCAATTCATTCTGTGATTCTGCAACAAAGCTTTAGTGTTACACTTCGCTCGCTATTTTATTACTGCAATTTGCCAGCGTGCTGTCACCGCTGCTCAGTCGGAGTTCAGTTAACCGCGGCCAGAGGCTTTGAGCATTACTTAAATGTTATTCCTTTAAACGCTATTCTTTTAAATTTTAACGCACGCTTGCTTGGGGTTGGAAGGGAACCTAAGGGCCAGCCGGTTCCAACCCCCAGCCTCTCCAGGATCCTGCGTTACGGCGCACAGCAGGACACGGGGCACACGGCAGCTCRGCTCGTTCCCGTATCCCGGTTATCTGTGGGATTGTTTGCGGGCCGGGCGCGGGCCGGGCCGGACGTGACGCGGGCGGGGGCGGCGGCGCGGTGCGCGCCGGGAGCGCGGTGGGCGGTGGCGGGCGGGAGGCGGCGGCCGGAGGGGGCCGGGCCGCAGCGACGCGGTTCCTGTCGCCCACAGGGGCTCCCCTCCATGGCGGTTGCCGCGGGAGGCCGCAGATAACCGGCCGCGGCCCCTCTCCCCTTCCTCCCCTCCTTCCCTCCCCCTCCCCGCCCGCCGCCATGCCCGCCCGGGCCCCGCCGCCCCCCGCGCAGCCCGCAGGTAAGAGACGACGCGGGGCGGCTCGTTCCCGCCGGGCCTGGCCGCGGAAGGGCGCCGGGGGACCCCTCGGCGCTTCCCCCGGCGGGCTGCGGCGGCCGGGGCCTGTCGGGGCAGCGCCGTCCTTCCCCTTGGTCYGCGGGGAGGGGAGGGCGGCGGGGCCGGGCCGGGCGGGGCAGGGCAGGCGGCTGTGGGTGAAGCCCCGCGGCGCCCCCGGCTCGTCCAGCCGCGGCTCGGGCGGGGGGTTCGGCTTTGTCCTGCGGCGGGGCCCCGCGGCTCCGGGCGGGGAGCCCTGCGTTTTACTGGGGTTCGGCGGCGCCGCAGCTGGCAGAGGGAGAGGGCTCAGGGATGTGGCACAAGAAGTTAAGCTGTCCTGCGTGTTTGGCGTTTCCCGACAAGCTTTCTCTTTCGAGGGTCGTAAAGCGTGTCACTGGCTAAATGCATCTGGAGATGACAGGCTGAAGCAGAGTTATTACGATTTATTTTTTTTTCCTAAAAGAAGTAGTGTCATTCAAAACTGCTCAAGTGCTTATTGGGTCCTGACACTTCGATTTTCTATTTTAAGTGTCTGCCTGATGAACCAGAATATTATTTTTCCTTAGAGAAGACAGTGCCTTAAAAACAAGGGTCAAAGCTTGGGATTCCTTCAAAGCATCAATAAATTGGCCTCTTAATGGTGACAGCCCCCTCCTTCCAGCTTCAACACAGAAATTGAAACCTTCAGCGGCCTAATGCTCCTTAAGCAAACATCTGTTCGTAAATGACTGGAGTGAGTAGAGAAACATTGTTGACAGAAGCTGCACTGCGTTGGTCSTACAAGTTTTGTTTCCATGCATGGTTTACAGCCCAATGTGCTTCATTAGAAGCAATTTTTCAGCTGTTGAGTCCACGGTAAAGAGAGCTTGATGGATGCTGCTTTTTAACTGGACTCGTCCTTGGAGACTGAACAAAATTAAAAGTATTTCCTGCTTGTTTTATTCTCTGGACATATGAACTAGGCTTGAAAAGCCAATTAGCCTACTTTAAGCGTAAAAATGTTCTGTTGTGTTGTCAGCACAGGCAGAGGTGTGCTGTGTGCTCATACAATGCACAGGTAACAGTTCCTCCTCCTGAAGTTGGAGCTGTTCGCAGAGGAATATAATGTAAATTGTGAGGGCCTGGGGAAGAGGTGAACTATCTGCGACTACTGAGGGATTGTGGGTTTTTTTTTAAAACAGTGATATCAGAGAATAAATAGCATAAATGTGAGAATGAGACTTAAAAAAAATATGTGGAAAAGCTAATGTGGTTCTGGTGTTTTCTTTCCACATGGTATTTGCATAAAGTGCACATTGTATGACCTTTTAAGGTCATGTGAAAGTATGACCTCTTGTTTTTACTTCCTTAATTTGTTTATAAGTAAGCAATTGAAGGATCTCAGCCTCAGTTGTTATTTTTTTATGTATTGTCTTTTCACTCAGCTCATGGTTTTGTTTAGTAAAGCATTTGATAGACTATAAAATTCAGAGTTACACRCAGTGAATTATATTTCTGTTACATGTTTGTTGATGAAGGCTGTGTGTRATCTTCCATTTCTACTTAAAAATTCCGCTAGTAACTAACTAAGCTGATGCAAGCATTTTAACATCCTGATTACACAAAGTAATATTCTGAAACTTTCGGTACTTTGAAAAGACTTGTCTTTCACAGTGGAAATAATAGAGCAGCTTAGACGGACCTCAGTCAACTCTTTGCCCTTTCCTCTTGAAATATTCATCAAGCTCTCCTTGCAGATCTGTGGTGGTATCAGTTGGAAACCCAGTGGTGAAGAAACTGATGCTCGATCTCGTTGTTTTCACTACACTCAGCAGCATAATCTCCTTGCAGATACCATTATCTTTCTCGGCAGAATGTTCATTCCTTTCTGTGCCATTGTGCTGTTTGACAACTTAAACTGCTTCTTTGTGAACACTTCAGCACAATGACATGCTAACCCTTTCATGGGGATTCAAAATACTTATCATTTTTCTGGATAGTCAGAGAAGTGTCTTGGATCCTACTCATTCCTAGGTGTTAGAAATTTAGTCTGTTAGATTTTCTCCTTTGTGCAAAAAAACCACACTGGGTAAGCTGCTGCTATTGCACACACCGCCCCCCCCGAAAAAAAAGCCTTGAAACTTGCCTTGTTTGAAAACTGACAGTCTCATTTGCAGCAGACTTTCTTTCATGGTAATGTTCTTTAGCAATTAAAGTTTTCAATTRATGCTGCAAGGAATGTTTCTGTAGTGGTGCCGTTTCCAAGGTGGTCTAAGGAGTCTGCTTCTGTAAGGCAAATAACTCTGATTTTTCAAATCAAAGAGTCCTGTTTTGGGAGAACAACAGGGAAGGGCAAATCCTGTCTTCACTTTAGGATGTTTGGAAGTAGGTGCTAGGGTGAAGGAAATGTGAAACCTCAAGTCCATCTATCTGTTGAGAAGTGATGGGAAAATAGATTTTATTCCTTGGGGTATTAGGTGTCCCTCCTGTATTGTGTTTTTAATATGAGGTAATGTCTGTAGGTGGGATAAATGATGAATAATGTAAGCCTGGTCACTGAAAAACAAGCAGTAAGTTTGCAGTCATGGAGAGAAGGCCTGTGGTTGTTTTCTTCATGTAGCTGTATTTCCTGTRCCAGGCTGTGGGAGAACCTGCCACATAAGAGTGCACCCCTGGGCAGTTTTAATCTGCTCTTTACTGCAGCCTGTGTGAAATTTGAAGGGTTAGTATGTGTCGGAGAACATGCTGCTCTGTAAGTAAGTCTCTGAGAACAGTTGACCCTAGGTAATCTAGTTCTAATACTTTCTAATCTAGCATGTTTTTATCTTAATTTAGAACACATTCCTAGCTAGCATGTTTGAGGGTAACATCCAGAAATAGATTTCTCTCTGAGTTGAGCACCGTTTTAAAAGGAATGTAAGAAATCGTAAGAATGAAAACACCTCAGTTATGTGTTACTTATGACATCTGTCTTTACACATTGTGTGGCTGTGTGCTATATGTTGGGGACAAATATTGCATTCCCACCGAGCCAGATTTTAACCTGATTGACTCCCAGACAGTTGTTGTTGTCTATATGATTTTAAAATATGCTGGTTCTTACAACATTTTCCCCTCTGTCTGTTTACCGATTKAAGTACAGGCAGCGTCTTCACCTGCAACTGTTAAAACCTGTCGGCAAATTTTGAGCTGAAACATTTTTTTGCTTATAGTAACTTTATAAGGATAACGTGGTCTTTTAGGTTTGGGAAGCAATGCTATTCTTGGTTAAAAAAGATGAACTAATATGATATTTAGATTCATATTTTCTAAAAGTTCCGTTGATTCCCCAGCTAAGCCAAAATGAGATAGGGAGAAGTGAAGCAGCACAATTACTGAAAGTACGTGTTTGCTTCTTTGTATAGTTTAACAACATTTAAAATGAAGATACCTATATCCAAGATCTGTTTAAATTTCATGTTCGTGCTACCTGACTTAGTCTTCCTGTGTTGTCAGTCATGAGAGGAAGAGCAGCACTGTCAGAGAGGTTTGACTATTGCATAGGCTGGATTGTGTGGGGGTGCCTGGTGTTTAATGCCAGCCTGAGGAGCCCAGGAGAACAGGAAGAATGAACTGCCTGAGATAAGTGCCAGGTTCCTGGTGATGGTCTCCTGAGTTCTGTTACTTTACTGTTCATTGTACATACAACTCTTTGTAATAGAAGGTGTCCAGCATATTCAGTGTTTGAAACCACAGTAATGTACGGTGGTATTGATTAGTTCCAAATGTTGGGTAATGAGAAATAAGGCTTAGATRCATTTACCTTACTGGAACTGGAGAACATTGTTTTCCTCAATTCGTATATRTCCAAGAAAAAGTGCTCTGAGACTCCTGCTTTGGGTAATGGACCTTCTGGCTGTAGCAGCATTAAGTTCAAAATCGAAAACATTGATTTCTTGGAGGCTTTATGAAGTAAACATTTTCTTTCTGTATTTTGTTTGCTGGTAACTATTTCCAAAAATAAAAGTAGGCTTATTAAACCAATTTAAGAACATATTGACTTCAGCCTGGACAGAAACTCTCTCTCTCTCTCTCTCAAGTGGATTTGGGTTGTAGAAATGCTGTTTTAACAGACAGGCTCTCATTTACAACCATCATTCTAGAAATAGGTTGTCAGCTGCAGAAAGGCTCTGAATATGGTTTCCATTGTTCATAGGCCAAAGAAAAGGCAAAGRGATAATGGAAGAGGACAGCTTTTCCTACTGGAAGCCAACATTGTGCTGTAATAAGAAGTCTAAATTTGGTCCTTGCTGCGGTATTTTTGGCATCTGCTTGAGGAATTCCCTTGCAGTAAGAGTTAAATGTTCTTGGAAAGATCAGATGCTAGCAGCTAATGACTTGAATCCATCTCCTTGCCACTGCAAGGCTTTTACTGTAGGGTATTTCAGTAACGTTGCTGTAATTTCTGTCATGGAGATCTTGATCGTGCCATTTCTGATTATTGTGTTCTCTGTATGCTTTAAGGGGATGGGTTGCTYAACTCAGCTTTTTTTCAGAATAAGCCACAGCTGAGAGGTTATTCATTGCTTTGCTTCCTCTAAAGTTAAAGGAAATATTTTGCTCTACAAGGGGTTTCTTTTGAATTCACATGCCTCAAGTATTTCTTTAGAGTTACTCTTTGTGGCCTCGCGATTTTTTAGGTCTTATGTAAGAACCAAACATTCTGTTTCAAGTTTTGCCTTAGAAGATAGACAGAGCAGGAACTATTTATACCTGCTTTTGTGTAGTGTAATTACATTGTTCTCTTTGCTGCCATGTCTTTGTTAGACTGCTGTTATTACTCTRCAAAAAGGTAGTGAACAAGGATGTGATCCGTGTATGAGGAAAGCAGATATTGTTCCCTGTTTACTGCAAACAAATAATATGTTACCCTGGTTTCATTGTAAATGTTTTGAAAACCTAAGAAGGGTATGCGTTTTCTCTTTCCAATCCTTGCCCTATCAAAACTTAACTACTGCTCTTATTTTTTATAGCATTACTATTTTCTACTTTCTCTCTTCTTTTGACTGTTTTAAATTAACCTGAGTTACATTCTTAACTGCTTGTGACTTGAGAAAAAGGGTTTGAAYCTTGAATCTTACTAAATTAATCAGCATTTTCTTTTTCTTTCAAGTAAAATATCAATATGTACTTGTAAGTGCATTGATAAATTGCATTTATAGTATGACTTTAACAGTGGTCTTCTGTTTATGATATTGAAACTTTCTTGAGAAATTCCTTGATGGTGAACATTAGAGTAGGAATATAAAGAAACACATGGATGCAAGAAGTTAATTAGCAATTCCAGTTWAAAAAAAAMCCAACAAACAAATAGGTAAAAGACAGAAATGCAGAAAATGGCATCTGAAAGAGAATGCAATTCTTTAATATTTTTTTCTGGAAAATGTTGGATCAACTGCATGTTGTGAGCAATTGATGGAAATCAGTCTTCACTCTAATATTAAACTGTTGAGATCTGCAAAAATTGCTGGCATTTGTCAACATAAAGCTGTGTTTGTGACTAAAGCAATCCACTGAACATGAACACTTAAACTGTGTCAGATTCTTCACCCCAAGGTGTAAGGTCTGGTGCCAGAAACCTGGGTTGTTGCTTATTACAAATCATAGAAGTTATGCATGTTATGCTCTGTTACACAAGTAAAAACTGTTATAATTTCCTTCAAATTAGAGTCCTTATTATATGGTGTGCTGAGAAATTGGTGGTTTCCGTTTGTTTAAAATTTGCACGTTTCAAGAGTGTTGAAGTGAACAGAGCTTGCTAGCTTCATACCTGACCTTTAAATTTGGGAGCCAATTCCCTCAAAAATACAAGGAAGATAAATAATCCATGTTATCGGTCATAAATTTGTTCGGATTCTACTTTGGGTGAAATCACATTGCGTTCATCACTTGAAATAACAGGTTTACGAAATTATGTAGCCTAATGTCTTGACCAGGAGTATGTCTGGGTTGGGTATAAAGTGCTACAAAAGATGAAGCCACGGTTCCAGCTCCATTTGAGATGCCAGACAAAGCAGGGATTAGCTAAATGAAATAAGGAACAAAGTCGTCGTTCTGTCAGACCTGTGGGTTTTCACCACAAGTTTCGATGGACAATAACTAATTTTTATAGCTGCCAGATAGAACACTTTTGGAAGTCGAGAAAGGAGACCGTAATGAAATTCTTTCTGAAGAAAACTACATTAAAGCTATAAAATTCCCGTGCTGTTTTATATTGTGAGGAGAATTGGGATTATGCCCAGTTTAAAAATTTATCACTAATTAGTAAAGAGGAGGGGGAATACCAGGATGATTTTTTTTTTTYCCCTTTTTTTACAGTTTGAGTATGTTTGAGTTCATCAAACAACAATTAAATTGTGTCAACATAACCTTACACTCATTTATAATACAGATTCATACATTTTGGAGCTCTTCATGTTTGGCTTTTAAAATGCAGCTGTAACATAACTGGAAATACCTGACATTTAACCGGAGTCCACACAACTGGTTATGCAGTTGGTTCTTATGGGTTAAACCGATTAAACATGTAGTAGACTATCAAACCTGTGATCAAATTTGTAAATGCACAGTTAATGTTCCTTGCAGATCCTGTTTTGGCAACTGTTATTGAAACATATCTGGAGCATTGTGCTTCTGAACTGCTGCTGTGTAAATGATCCCTGTGATGTTTTAAAAGTGCTTTGAAATGAAAAATTGAAGGAAGTTTCTTCTGCTCTATGGCAGAAGTTTCAGGATAGAACATTTTTAAATGGTCAGACATCTTCCTACRTGTTCAGTTGGGCTTTGGCAGTTTGCTTCAGCCCCCATGCAGTTATCTTTGTCCTGTGCTTATCCTTATTATTCTTGTTCCTTGTCTCCACTTTTTTATGTTMACTGGAAAGAAAAAGAGTCTTGTGGGTAAATTCCCTTTGATTGTGATGCTTGCTGCTCTCACATTATTCAGTTTGTTTTCTGAAACTGCATATTGGGGCTATATTAGATCATCCTTGCCTCCAAGGATGTTCTCAACTCTATTATGATATATTTTTGGCTGAGGTTAAAATACTAATGCAGTAAATGGTCAACAAAAAAATGGGTAGAGTTGTTATGATGGATAGTATATGGATGTGTGGCCAGTGTAGGTWAAGAATTAATTTTTTTTTGCATTTCTCATATGAGATCCATTGATGTAAGGTGATATAGTTACTAATACAGAGCTGAATGTGATATTTCAAATAACTCAGGTGAAAACYGGCTTATACAAGCCTGTAAATCTGAAAAGACTTAGAGCACACGTGGTTTTTGGTGAACCATACAGACAAAATTTTCTTTTAATGGGAAAGTTCAGAAGTTTAGAGCGAGTGCAGTTCTTCTGTCAAATACCTTGTTAAGCAGCTGGTGCTGAGTAAGCCAGTGTGGGAGCTTGTTGACAACTTAGTCTTTATTCTAAACAAAATTCCTTTGCAGTTCTCTTCAGTTTGCATGTTAGGTTACCAATTACTTCGTGGTTTCATCTGATAAACGTGATGTTCTTTTGTAACTGCGAAATAACATTTAAAAAAGAARTTGTAGGTATGTTAGTCACCTTGGGGACGCCAGAGCTTCCTGGCAAATATCCAGAGTTGTTTGGCTGAAGTGCTTGGTATGTTGTGCTTGAGAGGACTGCAGAGCTTCATTTGTTGCTGTTTTACCCCTTGTGTGCTGCTCTTAAGGTGCTTGTACAAAGTTGTTCGCTAAGGGCACTGGACTTAAGGATCATGTTTTATCCATGTTTCAGAACTAGTGTTGTAAAGTCTGCACTTATCCTGGTGGTTAGAAGTTCAAATATTTGCTAATATGTAGAGGTTGTTTCTACTCTTTTTCTGTAGGTAAGGCTCAGTGCTGTGACAGTTCAATCATGACGAGTGTCATTTGAAATGGAGAGAGCTTGGTCTGAGCTCTTCAGGGTTTTATGGTATGAACTAATTCAGTGATGTGTACAGTTGTGAATYTGTGCATACTAGTAGTTACTGTTTCATTAATTGCACACAACGTTKAAAAAGTCAAGGTCATTCTTTAGGAAAGAAAATTTTCCATTCATACCTGGCATGTTCCCATAATGGTTTGCAATGTTAAGACAGAGTCCTTAATCTGTTTCTATCTAGGCCATGGGAATACTTTCTTCTTTTTTCTTTTTCCCCTGAGATTTAGTGATTTGTGTTTAAATATTTAACGAATTATCGTGCTCAGTTCTCCTTATGAGAATAAGTTTTGAAGAGGTTTGTTTGGCTCTAGGCTTTACTGGTGGCATCATGATGGCATTTCTCAGCTAGTTCCTAAGACAGAAGCAGGCTGGTGGCAGCAGCCCTGGAGGCAGCATGTTGGAATTCCAGAGGACAGGGCAACCCAACAGAAACCTTTGAACTGGTAGAAAGAGACTTAGACAGCAGGGCAGCGGATCATAGCTAGAGATTCTAACAGGAGTTCCTTCCTCCAGTCCTTCACCATTTGATAGCTTATGGAAACACCTTTTGAAGTCTTTGATGCTGCTGAAGGTCCCTTATGTACATGGCTGTTGTGACCTAGCCCATCGAGTGGCTTAGTTCCTGTCGCACAGCTGGGCACACAGTGTGGCAAAAGATGGACCAGGGTCACTGGTGGTTCTGTGAATTGCTAGTGATGGGAGGTGGAGAACTGATGAGTTGAATCTGAGTGTAGTCAGTGTGTTGCACAGCAGCTCAGGATGATAATTTCAGCCCTGTCTGCTGAGAATTTGGTCATGTAATAGTTTACAAGAGACTTGAGCTGGCCCAGTCAAATTCTCTGTGACTTCTGAAACAAATGGGTTTGGGGACTGTTTCTTTCTGATATATAATACAGACATTGACCTATACTCACACCTATAAAATAAGGCATGAAACTGTGAAAATGAAATATATAAGAATACAGAAGATATCCAAGTTCTAATATACCTGTGTTTTCCCCTGTTACAGAAATACATTAATGCTGAAGCGGAACTAAACAATGGAACCAGACATTATTCGAATGTACTCCTCATCCCCTCCACCACTCGACAATGGAGCTGATGACGACGACGAAGATGAGTTTGGAGGATTTTCTGGCGTGAGCACTGCTGGGGTAGCTTTTGCTGATTTTGATACAGCAGACTACAGTCATCCAAAGGAAGAGTTTATACCCACAAATCATTTCATCCCACTTCATGATTATTCCGACAATGTAGCCAGCATTGCAACTTTCACATCTGTTAAAAATGTTAAAGATAAAGACTGCATTGCAGAGCTTCCTACTCATCCTAAGGAACTTTCTGATATGTCAGCTACTAGTACTATCAAAGAAAAATCTAAGTTTAGAACTTCAGGTACTGCTTTAGAAGATGTAAACAGAAGGGGGGAACAAAGAGACAACACTGGAAAATCAGAGGGTTTTTCTTCTCATGTGGTTAGAACTGGTGTAACAGTTGAGAGCCAGGATGAGCAAATAGATGCTTGTAATGGTGAGAAACTTCCATGTCTAGAGATTCTAACAAATGGATTTGCAGCATCAGAGCCTGTAAATCCTCAGGGAACAGAAGATCTAGACAGTATTGGTGACTCAAAGGGACTGAAAACTGTTAGCACCCATAGTACTGAGCAAAATTTGAACTCAATGCCTAGCTCAGGTGAAGACTTTGCAGATTTTGCTACCTTCTCAAACAAAACCCCAATCCATTTAGAGGGAGCAGGGCCTACAATATGCAGTGTTCTTAGTGATAGARACTCGTTGAGCATTCAGGAGAACAACAGAATAAACAGAGTAACTCGTGTTGAAGAAGAAGTTTGCATTTCAGAAATTAGTTGTGAGCAGGGTCCCTCAGCACTGGAAGATGAAGAATTTGCAATTTCTAGTACGTCTCAAACAACTGGAAGTTCAATATGCACTACCGAAAATGGAGAGCACAGCGGGAGGAGAAGACAACATCACATAGAGAATGGCAAAGATTTTAGTAGGCCTGAGGATTCTTCAAAAGCAGCGGACATCAAGGTTGATAAGATCCAAAGCCTAAGCTGTGACCCTGCAGGAGAAGAACTGGCTGGTTTTGAAGATCTCAAGAAGGGTGGAAGTAGTACTGAAGTTGTAGCTTGCAGTGACACACAGGATGATGGTTTTGGTGATTTTGGTTCAGTCAGCAGTGCGTCTCCCACCTTCAGGAATGCTCAGGAGTCAATAAATGCTCTAGACTTAGAAAGAACTTCTGAACAGCCCGCACATATTAGCGATCCTAACGAGGAATTTGGTGAATTCAGGGACATGAGTACTGTTTCTCAGCAGCCAGCAAGTTTGGACCAAGCTGAACTACACCAGGCTGCTGACACTTTAGAATGTGATACTACCAGTAAAACTTCTGGCCTAGACTTCCAGCATACTACTGAGGTAGAAAATGGTGATGATACTGAATTTGGAGACTTTGATTCAGTGCCAAAACCTCAAGATGAGAGTGTTGCTTTCCAGGACTCCGACGACTTTGCAGACTTCAGTTCAGCAGGTTGTAACCAGGCTACAGACTGGAATGCTTTTGAAGATGAACAAAAAGACAGCTGTTCTTGGGCTGCCTTTGGAGATGAGCAGGCTGGTGAATCTCATCACAGAAAAGAGACATGGCAGTCACATAGGACAGACACGTCTGCCAGGAGCGATGGCCCAGTATTACACAAGACTGACAGTTGTGCTGTAGCATCTTTCCAAGGGACTATCAGCAAGCAATCCCAAGAGCTAACACCTTCMGTTCAGGTAAGGGTTTGCTTGGTTTTCCTCGGTCTTGTTCTGCTCTTATGCATACAGTTCTTCCTGGTTTCTGCTTCTGTGTACAATAAATACTTGAATAGTCCTTGTTTGTCTTTTAGGAGAGATTTAATGTGCTGCGTGAGAYGGGCTGATATGAAACATTATGCTGTGTTTGGATCTTGCAGCTTTTGCACTGGTACTTCCTGCAGAATAATGAGCAGGGTGTGCTGGAACTTGTATGCAATTGTTTTGATGATTACATGTGATCCTTTACATAAATTGATCAAAGGAATAAGCCAGCACGAACATTTCAGACCCAGTGATAGTTTTTCCTTTGCTTCATTGTTTACTGCCTTTTGGGGAGGCACTCAGTTACCTTTTTGTAAAATAGTGGTGTGACTGGAAGCTGGGATTACTGGTTCCCAAAATTTTCCATCACCATTCTCCGTCATATTTTCAAAATCTGATTAAAAATGACGAGTTGATTTGTAAATAGCTGCACTAATTCGCTTAGAGCAGAGAGCATGGTAAAATGCAACCTGTGGAGTTCTGTCTCAGGTATTTGAACTCCTGGGAAATTAACTATTTAAAAGTGCTCTAAAAATAAGTCTCTGTTATGCATTAATTGTGGGAAGCTGCACATTATAGCAACATCACAAATATAGGACTGGTGATTTGTTAAAGCTGCTGCAATTTCTAATTAGAAATTTCAGGGAGGGTGAAGTACATAGGTTTATTTCTTACCACCCTTCCTATGTTTTCTGTCTTAGTTGTTAAGTATTCATTAATTCCTAATTAGTTACTTCCTAAGTCTTTTTACCAGTCATTTTGAGATCTGTATCTGTTCATACATTTTTTACTAAGCATTTAATATTACTTTTACAAAACTCAGAACAACAATTTGAGTTTACAGTTTTCTCCAGTGCTTCTTTTTATTCGCGTCATCCCATATGAGTAGTTCAGAGTATGCTCTGTCTTTTTGAAACGTGCAGCAACGCCCRCAGTAAAGGGTGTTAGTGGTAATATGTGTCTGAAAGGTTTGGATCTTCTCTGGCAGTAAAAGGAAATGAGGTAAGTCCTTTCTTTCAGGACCTTGCTTGGTGACAGCCCTGCCTCTTCCCATTTCCTACCAGTGACAGGTGAAATGGCTTTTCAGAAGGTTGTGCCAGCTGGAGCTCTGCCAGCATCAGCAAATGGAATGGAGCTTTTGGGACTTAGCACTGATTTCTTGTCACGTTAAAAGCTGTGAGCCTCAGGTCCTTACTCTTCCTGCTTGCTGTTCTGTGCRGTGACTAAGACACCAAATCTCAAAGGGATGTCACAAGCCAAAAGAAGGCTTCCAAGTGAACCTGCAGGCAGATTTTTGTGTCTGTGCAAAGCCTTGCTTATCACTTGAATGGGTTGGACCGTTTCTCTAGTTGAAAGCATGAATCTGTTGTTACCCGTTCACCCATAAAATTGGACAGTACTAAGGTCATTAGTGCAATTAATCTCAGTTGTTTCTCTTGCCACTTGAAAAACTGTGCAGAATCTTGAGAAAGAAATGGGGTGGGTAGATGATGCTAATAAATTGTCCCTCATTTTCTGGTAAGTAATTCATATTAAGGGWTAGTCTGAAGTTTTCAARCATTTATTTTCTGTAATTTTATCATGGGTTTTCAATAGAAAACWCTTCTGAATGTAGATGTTCATAAAAACAGAACCTTCAGAGGTTCTGTAATTGATTTTTTCCCTCCCCAAGTCTGCCTTAACGAAAGATAAAAGTCAAATTAAATTGGAAGTTCTTTGCTCGAGATCTGCCATGAAGTCATACAGTAGTTTGATTGGATTGTAAAGCTAATTTTAAGACTTCAGTGTTTTTTCATTCCTTCTCTTTATGCAACAGTCAGTTGTGACTGTTTGGATCTAAAGTGATGTTCTCCCTCCTCTGCCAGTGAGGAAGTACAACTGACAGAATGTTTTMCACAAATAACCTGGCGAGGAAGTTCAGCTGGATATGTGTTCTCGGTTGCAATAGTTTCCTTAGCCTTGCAATATCAATTGTTACATTTTTTTCAGTTAACTCTTAAAACAGTAGTTACACGTTTTCAAAACTTACTTTGTATTCTATAAGTGCTTTARGTTTTGGAAGGATCTATTAAAACCTTTTTATATTAAAAAAATACTTAAGATTAAATAGTAATTCTGTTTATAAGCCATTGAGCTACAGTTTGCTAAATTGCAGTTAGAAACACTGAGATTAACTAATGAGTCAACATGAGCCAGCAAACAGTCCCAGTACTTTGAGTGCAGATTCTTAGTAAAATTAAACTCAGATTTTGCTCAGCTTCCGTGCTGTCCTTTTAGAGGATGTCACTGAGGTCARAACACAAAATACAGCATTTTAAAGTAGTTACCAATCTTCTGTTTGCCATGTATAAAACTTGAGTTCTGCAGCTGTTTGATGCAAAAGCAGAAACACTTGCAGGCAAGATAAATCTCGTGACAGAAGTGAACAAAGTTTTTTATTACCCTGCCTAAAGAAGGATAAGGGAGGAGGGGATCATTTGCATCAATGTGTTGCTGGCAGAACTAAAAAGCACTTGCTGTAGCAACCCAAAGGGAGCAGGCTGTGTGCAAGGGAGAAATACTGCATGTGTTAGACACTTGAGATAGATGGGAAAACTGAGATCTCAGCTTGGGCTAAAGGTGAACTGGCATCGTTTACAAGATACTGTATACACTTGATCAGTGATGGTGAGGTGAGGAGAGTCACTGTAATGTGGTAGTGAAATAATCTTGTATGGTTTATAAACAGAATGATCCTGATGGAATTCTTTACAAAAGCAGAAAATTGAAAAATATACTTAGCCAGCAGCATTGCTGTTTAAATGTGAAAATGATGTATACAGCAATTTTCATCCATCAGAATGCACCATGAAAGCAAAGTTATTTATCAGCAGCTCAAGTTTCCTTTGAAAAGGTCTCTGTGTATTTTCCTTTCTGTTTTCTYAGTTTGTATATTCTGGATGTGGAGATGGCAGTAAAATTTTGTGCTTTCTGAATGTGATCTAGATTGTGCTATATATGTTGAGCACACTGCTTAAAGATTGTGGATTTGGTATAATCTTTAGTTAAAAAATAGACTTTGCTTCAATTCAACAATTCAATCCAGTTTTTATTAGAAAATATAGAATATAAAGGATGAAACTAAGCAGAGAAGAGGTCACAAAAATGGCCTTGTGTTATGACATGTAGTGGCAAAAAGATCAGTATGTCTTTTCTTCCTTGCCTTTGGTTTCAGACTCTCTGAATTGTGTGCRCAATTGGCAGTGCAGGATTTGTAACATGCTGACCTCTTCTATTCAGTAGTGCTGTGTAGAGGGGAGAAGAGAAAGGGCATGGTGTATGGTATTCAGCTAAACCTACTGAAAGAATTTGTAACCCCTTRGAAAAGGTTCCAGTGTCAAAGGCTGATGGACACAGATACACAGACTACTGTTTGAAACCATATTAATACTACCATATACCTTAATCCATTTAATTTCTGTATTCAGCTGAAAATATATAATGCTTGGTTCCAGCATAGCTGCAGTTTGTATTAGATAGAGATGT
This sequence comes from Amblyornis subalaris, assembly GCA_018881555.1. Classification (NCBI taxonomy): domain Eukaryota; kingdom Metazoa; phylum Chordata; class Aves; order Passeriformes; family Ptilonorhynchidae; genus Amblyornis; species Amblyornis subalaris. Next base: position 1,455,515 of record JACAXG010000088.1, read on the forward strand.
GCCTTTGTGTTCGTTAGATTTAGGATGTAGTTGTGGGTGCCCTGGTTGATCTCACAAGTCTTGAGCAAACCTGCACTGTACCACATGCATGAGTCCCTTTTGTGTGATCACATTGCACACYACCAAGTTATGTTTATAAGGAATATAAGGCTTGTAGCACAGCCTTTTCCATGAGATAGTGTTGAACATTAGTCAGCTGAGGGGGTTACTGTGCTGCATTAAGAATATATATATAGGATTCAGCAGTGAAGCACAAGAGCTGTTATAATCCATGGTAGTCGTGTGGGTGGGGAATACGGCTGTGCCTGCCTGTGTGCAGGGAGCATGGGCATCTCCAGAGGAAGAGGAGCTAAAGAAGGGCTTGGTTGGAAGGTCAAATCTTACCTGATTTAGTTGAGAGTTAATGAATCCTGGAAGGAAAATGTGAACAGTCCTCCATGTGGGTTTTAAGATTCTCCACTTACTAGAGAGCCTGTGCTCCCAGGCTCTGCCTCTTCAGATTAATCAGTGTGGGCGATGCACAGTTACTAAGCCACGAATATGCACCAAGACAAAGGAAGCCCTGGATCACTGTCATTTGGAGTGTACTTTGTCTTGGGCAATGATCATCCTTTTGGAAAAAAGTAATTATGACCATAAAGACTTCAGCCTCCCAGTTTACGAAGGTAAATTAAAATAATGTGGCTAAATTRTGTTCAAGCAGTTGGGTAACAATTTGCAGTGTAAATGTATCTTTCTGGAAAGGTTTGGGATTTTTAAATCCATAGGACAGTTCTTAAGTATTTGCAGCTGAATAGCAGTAAAAMCCAGACTATTAAAAGTAGCCCATAATTGTTTTTCAGAACAGACTGTCTAAGGGGAATCTTACAAAAGAAAATAGTTTGAGAGGGGGTTGGTTTAGCATTACTATTTAGATATCRCAGGACAAAATTATTTCCCATTTTGTACATGGGTGTCATCTGCTGTACTTCCTCTCAGAGCCCGACTGGAAAGTTAGTACAACACCAGTAGATAACAATGTGACAAACTGAAAYGGTCAGTGAGTTTTATGTAGTCACCGTAAATAGCTGTTAAACTTTACTTGCCTGCATGGAAGATGCAATATTTGATGCATTCTTCAGCTGTGGGAGGATAAATGGTGAAGCTTCCAGCAAGGACAGAGACAGCTTCGCGTTTCTAGCCTGAACTGTCCTGTGGTTTATAAGTCTCTCTGCAATAAAAAGAACGAGTCTTAACCTTYTTTCCCAAGCCACTACACTTTCAGATTTGCTTTGCAGCTGAGCTCAAAACCTTTATAGTTACTCTTTAAAAATGGGCTTGAGATATTTAGGGCTAACACTGCCATCTTTAATTCTTTAAAGTATTGTAATAAAAATCTGWATCTTCATTTTATGTTGGTGAGGGCTGTTTAGCTCTTGTGGCATCCTCTTCCTGGCTTGCAAATCTCAGTTTAGGACAGGTGTTTTCATTGTAAATTTCCTGTGTTAATAAAAATGCAACAATTCAATTTTTTACGTCTAAGAAATTTATGGCACTACCTTATATTTACCTGCTTTTCAAGTGGGGATGGAGAAAAGCCATCAGATTTGAATGAAGAGAAGTTAAACTAGTGTTCTTTGTAAGCTTTGCTTGTCTTTTTTACTCGGGAGTTTTTCTGCCTGCAGCTGTTCTCYCATTGCTTTTGAGGAGGTGTTCTCCTTGCTAGGCAGAGCCTGCACATCAGACAAAGAAACAAATTGTTGCCAAGTGAAAGGGATATGGATTCATAGTTTAAGCAGTCCATAAACTGTTTCAAAGAAAAGTGTCCCCATTTAGGTAAGAACTTAGTGATTTGTTTGTTTGCTTGTGTGCTTTTAGTTAAGTGTTTAGCTTTGTTTAATGCTTGAGTCCAGAAAACTTTGAGCCCCACTGAAGCTGATTGGTGTGTTCTCCATGATGAGTTGCATCTGTTAAAATTGGGGTTTCAGCTCCCTTTGGTTATCCCTTTGGTTATGGTCATGTAGTTTAGCTCTTAAAAAATCCCCAAACCCATCCAAAAAAAACAACAACYGAAGAACACCGATAAAACCAACCAAACAAAACCCCCAAACGCACCCATCCCATGCACACAGCTGGTGAAGGTACAGGAGTATRTGGCACTTAGTCCTTCAGAGGCAAATGTGTTGCTGGAAAATATGGTTTGGCTGTTAAATAACACAGCAAAGGGAGTTTCTCATTTAACCTCTATTTTACTAAAATAGTCGTAAAAAGCTGTGCTAGGCACTCTGCAGAACAGTAAGTTCTTGATTTAAAATAAATAAAATCTCACTGGTTAATAATTTTCTTTTCTTGGCCYCTGATCTTTGTTCTGTCATTTTTTGAGAGCTTTCACTCAGCTTCTGAGTTCTAACTAAGCCAATCATGTCCATATGGGCTTTATTCCTTTCCTAAATTATATGTTTAGCATCTTGGATCTTTCATATGCTCATTTCCATCTCCTTGAATGTGTTTTTTCTTTTATTACATTTCATATAAGCTCGAATATCTAAATATGCTTAATCATTTAACTATTGCACTGGTTTTATTTATTCTTAGGTCTTCCAGTTTTGTGTTTGATAGATGCCAACAGCACAGAGCTTGTGTTGCTTCCTCCATGGCCTCTTTTCCTGGCAGCAGGATAAGGAGGGCTGAAGGCATGCTCTGYTTTTGCCTCTGCCCTTCTTAAAGCACCTCTGGAGGCTGCCAGAGCAGAGATGCTGTGGGCTGTAGGGGATTTTCTATGGGAAAATAAGGGACTGCATTGAGAAATGGGGCTGTGCCCTCCCATGGAAAGAGGAGAGGGTGGAAGGACGAAGTGCCACTCCCCCCTTTGAAGGGAAGTTCACTGGATGGGCTCTTGTGTCTGCTCCCCAGCTCATGTGTGATCGGAACCATGGAGAGAAGCAAGACTGGGTTTTTTCCACTCTTGCACACAGAGTTCCCCTAAACTTCACCTAGAGAAGCATTACAGCAGTCATATGGTGAAAACTGCCTTTTGTGTCCACTGTYCCTGTGGTGGGGCTCAAGTGTGTTGTCTTTATGGCAAGTTTTATTATCTCCTCCTTTCATAGCTCTGAGGAAAAACAGTGACCTGTCATGCTGGGTTCATGTGGCAGCAGCTGAGAAGGATTTGTTGTGYTGGGTGGTCAGTGAAGAATTGCCATGTTGAAGGAATTCACTAATTCTATGGCCTTGTGGTGGAGAAGAACAGAAAAATWGTGTGAACCAAGTACTTTAGGTTTTTAGCTCTGAAGGATGGATCTTGCCCCCTATTTAATTGCCAAGGAGATAAATTCTAATGCTGTTGTTATTCTCATTTGAAAGTCTGTTACATCTGTGGTATTTTGTTTGGTTCTGGTGGTGATTACCAGGTATCTTAAGTGTCTACCGAAAACTTCTATGCATTCACAAGAAGCTATGGGGCTTTGATTTTATCACTGTTTGGAGAATCACAGTTAATGTTTAATGGCAGCTGTAGCCTTTTTACATCTTTTGTAAGTGCCTTCAAGAATTATTCTTCTCAAATAGCCATGGAGGACACTCAGGTATCAAATGCTTTTAGTGACATGAAAACTGGATAAAAATTCTTGTTTTCTGCCTTTTTTTTCAGAAAGACAGATATGACATTACTTCTGTCATACACAGTAGTATTTTCTTACAGTCTGATTTATGCAACAATAGATTGAGGTTTGTAGGAGGTGGACATTTGCACCAACTCTAAAATCTTGGTAATGCCTTTTATACCTGGAAGCTGTTGACCACAGGATTTCATCACCAATTACAAGAAAAAGTTCAGCTGCCTCCATTGCCACTGCCCAGAGATGTCTGTGCTCTCATCCCTTTGTCCATCTGCACACACAGAATTAATTACTCTGGTTTGCTATGGAAACCATTCTTTGTCGTATAGAAAAAAGGGCTAGGCATTTCTGGAAATTTAGAAAAGATGACGGGAAGTGTAAAGAATGCTATAGTTAAACTGTTCCTGAAATTTTAGCATAATTCTTAAGTTCAAATTTGAAATGTGATGCTGACTGAGATGCTGCTTGGTTTTAGAGACATTCTGTTAATTCTTTCATTACCTAAGCAAGCATATTTTTAGTCACTAGCATGTTCTCAAATGTTGATCCTTTTCAAGAAATGTGATACCTTGCTGTTTCCATGATCCAATGCCTTTCATCTGCCTCTCTTTTCCCTGGGGATATGTACTCTTGCTGTATTACAGAAACGGAGTAATCGTCACCTGTTCATGAAAGATAAGGGCAATTGATATATTGTAGGCAAAGTTAGATTTTAAATTTGAAGTAGAGTATGCTTTTGTGTGCTGAAGCATTAGGCTAGAATCTAGAGTACTGTTTAGTTTTACCTCCTAAAAATGTAAGTTAGTGTCTTAGTTCTGGTCAACAAACACAAAACAGCCCACAAGTATTGTAACTTACTGTATGGCCAGAATGACTGAGCATTAAGAGATGATTAAAAGGAAAATTAAATACTGTAGGATATGGCTCATTATGGTCAGAATTTACCAGTGAAGTAATGAAGAAGAAAAAAAAAAAAAAGAAAAAAGGGTGAGTCAGGAGGCAGGTATGCTCTGAATTCAGATCTTTGCACATTTTGACATTATGCTTTGCAAATGACTGCACCTGGTGGCTGTCCCTGTCAGGCATTTCTTTTAACAGGTAGTAAAACCAAAGAGCTGATGTTCTAAGCCAATTCATTTTCCTGCTTTTTGCAGTTAGTGGCTGAACAGAGGGAATAGTCTGGACAGACTCAGTTCCCAGTTCCCGACTCATCATCCCAACTCCAATACAGAATCCAGATATTCTGATAACATGGTGTTTATCTCTGTTATGTTTGCTGATGTACATGGTCAGTGAGTTGCTTAATTGAGACAAGAGACAAGGCAAATTTTCAGCTAAAAACTCAAATGAGGAATGTTGCAGATAACTCTTGGAATTGTGAAGCAGATATTTTGGTGCATAAAGGTTTGTCCCAGCTGTATCGATTGGCCTAATTAAAATGGGCAACTTCCTCCTACAGCCTTCAAATCATTTCAGTTGTAACAAAACCCCCTCTGTTTTGAGGTTTATGTGTGTAAATTCAGCATTGTTGCTGGAGTATGCTGCATCTCCACAGGAGGGCTCTGCTGGCATAGCAGTAACAGCACACACCGTGGGATGCTCCTGGGATTTCCGCCTACTCTGTTTCTTTTCCATTTCCCCGGCAGAAAAGCAGGTGTTGGAGCTGCTGGATGCTGCCCTGTGTGTGTTGCAGCAGAGCACTGGGAAAAGGGGTTGTTGAGGAGCACTAAATTAGAAAGACAGAAATGCTGCTCTTATTGCTGGGTTTCTTTCCTTAGCAAGAAAAGAGATTCGGGTGTTTTCRGTAAAAATGAGTACATAAGAAAAGGCTTTTATTTAATTTTTATGAGCATACCTTGCAATTGGTGTTTTAATAAATATTAAAAGCTTGATGTTTACCTGTTTCTAATGGGTTGAACTGGGGAAAAAAAAAATATTCCATATSAATGGTACATCTGATGTCTGAGACCAGTCAGTAGAGGTACAAGAAGCTGAAATTGTCTGTCTGGAAATGCAACAGAGAAAACAGAGAGAAATGTAAGGGAAGAACTTGAAAAGGAGAAAGCATACTGTGCTTGTCAAAAAAAAGGGAATTTTTTTTGTTGKTTTTGTGGGGGCAGGAGGTTGTTAGATTTTTTTTTGTTTGTTTYGTTTTTCATGTTAGATCCATTTGCCAAGGCCCAATGTGTGAAATTAAAATGTCTGGAAACCATTAGTACCAATATAATGTTTATATTGCTGAGACATTATCCTTATATAGCATAAATCTTGTTGCWCACATGTTCTACTGATTTCTAACAGAGTAACTCTGGTAAGACCTGATCTGGACTCTTCTGTAAGAATTCACTTTGCAGAGGGCAAGATCCTTACTGTTTCTTAGTAGCTAGAAGCCTGTGTTTAGTGTTTAAAAAGGCTTGTGGTTCTCTGACATTTAATATTTTGTGGTAAGTGAAACCTTGTATTAGCTATAAGTTGTTTTCTATCTAGTTATAGTGTCAGACTTCTTATCTTTAAAGCAGTTAGCAAAACTTAACATAAATATTTTGTCTTTGATACAGACAACATTGCTAAGTCGCCTGGAACGAATATTTGAAGTCTGTTTTCCTTCCATGCCTGTTGCTGAAATTGAAGAAGAAATAAGTTCCTTGGATCATTTGTTGGAAGCAGATGAAAAGCAGATAACAACTGAGGAGACCTTAGCAAGTACTGGGTAAGAAGCTACAATGCAACAAACTTAAAGTGAACTTAAAACACATACAGCAGTCATTCAATATTAGTTGTTTGCTTCAAGCACTTTGAGAAGCTATCGAGTGAAAATTGGCTGTCTGGCAGAATGCTTGTTTTCGGTGACTACATGTGCCTGGAGTATTTCACTTAGCAACTCAGCAGCCTATCATCTTCTCTTCAGTGATGTCTCTGAATTAACCAGAATATGTCTCGTTAGTTACACGTGCTATAAATTACTATATTTATTCATGTGATGATGAAGTCTAAGTGGGCTTTGTCCTGTCTGCCGTGGACATCATTTTGCAGTAAGAAATCGGAACTATAATTGTTCTGAGAGCACTATGCAGTTTTAGTTCCCCTGGGTATTGTGCTTGTGCGTAAGTTTAATTGGAATATATAATAAGTCACTTGCATTAAAAAACAGAATAAATATTCAAGGCTGCTGAGCTGTTTTTCTGTTGATAACTTGATTTATGATGGTTTGTATAGGGAACTGATGGACGTGTGGACAGAGCTGCAGGACATCCACGATGCATATGGACTGAGATACCAGTGGGGTGGCTCCCACAGCAACAAAAAGCTTTTGTGCTCCTTGGGAATCGACACGAGAAATATTGTGAGTCTGTCAGTAAAACTGGCTTTCTAAATAATGAAGSTGCTTTAAATGTAGAATCAGGTGGAAGTGTTTTGTATGAATGCTTGTCTCCTAATTGCATAGCTGCACGGAACATGGCTTTTCTTGACAGACCACCTGACAACTTTTTATAAGCCCTATTAATATTAGAGGTTGCATTAGTTTTTAACCATTGTGTTATAATTAATGTATTTATTCTGTGATACTAATCTTATGCAAGTTAATGCATTGAAAAACATTTTCATCACTGACACAGAAATTCTTAAGTAAATTCTTTTTGTTGTTGTTTTATCAGCTCTTTACAGGCAACAAGAAGCAGCCTGTTATAGTACCCATGTATGCAGCAGGACTGGTAAGCTTTTTTGTAGTATTACTTTTTCTTATAGTTCCAACAACATCATATAATGAAATATATTAAATGACATTAAACACCAAGTGTGCTGWTAYRTATTTTTTTGGTAAGCACAGTTAYGGCTTAGGCATCAGTAGAAATGCTAGAAAAGAATTATCAAATAAATCATTTTCATTGTATGCAAGCATATTCACTTGATTTTAAGTGAAAGAAATATAAACTAAAAACAGTGAGAAAATAAAGTCTGTGATTTTTGCTAACCTGAGCAGAATAAATGTTCTTTTTCTTTCTCAAAAGCTGTGCACGTACATGTATACACACATACAAACACACCCATGGTTTTATATGATCATTCACAAACGGAATATTAAAACAGTTTTCTTTGGTTTATATTAAGCTGATTTAATTTCATAGGTTAATTTCGTAGAGCAACTTCTACAGTTTTCTGTTTCATCAAGGTCAGCTCATGTCCTTATTTGGATCTAAACATGGTATTCTGATGCAGTGTTAAAACATCTCATAGCAATTGCTGTTTTCTTCCTGTTTGTGAGCAAGACTGTGTTTGCAACACATGCAGTTATWTTTTGTAACAGATTGTTGTTGCTGATTAATTATCTCCTAAACTTTTTAGGTACTTTTGCACACAATGAGCTGGATAGCAAAGATGGTAGGAGTAAAGTGGCTGTTCTGTTGCCACCTTGCTTCATGTGTTTCTTTGCTCTCTGAAAGAATTTAACTGGTGCCTAAATTCAAAGCTCCCCTAACATGGYGTAGAAATATTTGTGTGACAGCAGATCTTGGCAACTGACTTCCTGAAAATGGTTTAAAATGCTCTAGTTGCAAATCCCATGCTTTTATTTGGGAGCTTCTCATTGTGCTGGGGTGGCTTGCRTGTCTCAGTGCAAACTTTGGGCTTTCTGTAAAAGTCACCCTCAATTTTCTTCGAGACCAGATTTCAGACATTTTTCATGATACTGTCTATCTTTGAAATGTTTGCTTAAAATTAAAAATGTGAGTTTAATTATTTTCTTAATGCTTCTTAATGCATTTATTTGCATGTTAGTAATTATGTTCTTGGTATCATTCTGAAAACTGATAATTTGATTTGTTTCTTCTGGATTACTTAATTGTTGAAATGGAATGAATGCACTTRTACTTTTGTGATGGGTCATTTGATATTTCTGGAATAGTCCACATACAATTGGGAGGAAAAGGCTTCACCTTATCAASTAACTGTTTTCTCCAGCTTAAATTACGTTGCTGAAAGTTGAAAGCAAGCTCCAGCTGAACGCTTGGGTTTCTGTTACTGGCTCTAAAATGTTTCTTAGGCCTAAGGACCCAGGATGATTTTTCCCTTCTCCATCTGTTCCTGCCCCTCTCAATGCAAGTGTCCCAGAGATACRTGGTTATCCCCAAGCCCTTAGCTGAGGGTAGTACTACCTAGTAATGTGTTCTAGATTTTTGCGTCTGCAGTTCTTGAAATGGATATAAATGTGTGTCTGTGTGGGCATGTGATTTTTTTTTAATTTAGATTTTTTTATTTATTTGTTTATTCAGGGTATGTTAGAACCTACCAAGGAACCTTTGAAACCAATATCTGCAGCAGAAAAAATAGCTTCAATAGGACAGACACCTCCTGTATCACCAGAGATGAACACATGTGCATCTGATCAGTTCCAGGTAAAAAAATAGAGAAGGATGAGGAGAGGAAAAGAAAGGATGAGGGTAATCATGGGATGCCTTGTCTCTTCTTTTATATTTACAGTATCTAGATGGTGTATTCAAAGACACCTGTATGTAAAAGGCAGGTGTTGCTTGTGTCAGATTGAAGTCCTGCTCTTGGATCTGCTTTTTGTGTGTGACTGGAAGGGAGTCCCTGTAGCAGTTGGTGGCCAGCATTTCAGAGTCCTGATGATCCTTACTGTTAGACAGCAGTTTGCTCTAAAAGGCAGTGGGCAGTTACTTACACAGATTTTATATGCAGTGTTAGACTCATCTGACCTCTGGCTAAGGTCCTTCATCTTTGCTTAGTCTGGAGCTTATTGTTGGAGGTTRTTCTACCTGTTGGTTAGCACTTGGTTTTCTGACTTACCCTATTTACATTTATACTGTTCATGTTGACTTCCTGTTACCCTTTTCTTACTTCTTCAGAGTATCATGAAAAGCAGCCCAGCTGCCTGGGGAGAGATTTTGGGTGTGGTCATTACAAGCATACATGCCTGACTTTTTGATTGTATGAATTCCCTTGGCCCTTTGTGCCAGATTTTATTGAATTAWTATCTGTCAAACGGAGTTGCTTCGCTGGCTTCTCTGTCTTTAAAGTCTGAAAATTAGTTCAGAGGAGTTGAGGAGTGAGCTTTTGAATTTCACAAATCCTGTGTTGTTGTTTTGATGTAATGATATTAGAAAAGCACTTAAATGCCATGCATGTTGCAATGTGTGTGGTTGTCAACAAACTAATTGGATATGCAGAGATATTTCATTTTCAATGTCATTATAGTCATGCTCAGCACATATTCAGAGGCTCAGCTGTGTCTCTCCTTAGTGCAGGTCTTGTTTTATCCACCCAGCATCTTTAGTTACCTGCTGTGCTCGTGACTTGGGATTGAAGGCRTTCCAGAAAGAATTATTCTGGTGCTACACCTAACCTTAACAGTGGGTACTTGTGAGTATAGTGGTGTTCTTGCAGTCCTTACTCTTCCACAGTGCAGAGCTCCAAGTGTGATGTGCTTGTACCAGAGGAGAATTCTTTTCATTGTTGAATAGCAGGATGTCAGTAGGCTCAGAGCTGGTGTTGTTTCATACAGCAGTACACATTTGGTGCTTCTGTGCTGCTTCTCATGTAGTGGAACTGAGSAGCTGAACTGGATATAAGAAAAGGTAACAATAATGATGACTGCAAACACTCAGACCTGAAGAAATCAACTGTGTGATTTCTGTATATGGACAAAGTAGGAAAATGTCACTGTCTTTTTGCAGCATTCAAAGTACCCTTTTTTACAGAGYGGAAAACATTAATTAAGCCATACTCTAAGTAGTGTAGAGAGCTGCAAGAGCCTGAAGTAGCAGCATCTCTGACAAGTGCCATTTTCTCAGTTGCTTGACAGTCATAGTACTGAAAATAAAAACCTCTACTTATCAAAGTCTCTCTTTTTCTGTAATTATGAATTCCTGCTGCAGAATTTTCCATTACTTGTCCCAGTTTGATAATCTTGTCCCGTAGCTTGTTCTGACAAGGCTATCTCTGTTCAATAGTTGTGGTCCATGAATATGTGTGAGAAGCTTCTGTGCTGTCTGTCTGCACTGTTGGCCTTAGGTTATTCTTTTCCAAAAAGACAAATACTGAAATAAGSTCTTGGGGAAGAGATGGGCTAGAGCTGTAACCATTAGGAATGCTAGGAGGCCACGGTTAGGTGACATTCAGAAGGTTTTAGGGCATGAATGATCAATTCTCCACCTCAGACACCTCATTTCTTTCTTGGCCTCATCTTCTGTCAATGGTTGGTGGCTTCTGTTTGCTTTGGGGAAAATCCAGCTTCGCGTCACRTTGTGCAGACGGCCTTTTAGGAATATTCCAGATTGTAGTGGTAATAAAATGATGYGCCCAGACTTTGGTAAACATTTCAGCAGGAACTGTGCTATAAACATTGTTAAATATTCAGTGGAAATATAGGCAATTGTAGTGGACCCTGAAACTTCTTATTCTAAACACAAGTAATTTAGGTGCAACAATTTAAGTATCTTTTAAAYGTACCTGGTTAATGTGTAATTTAACCTGTGTGTTAAACTTCTAAATTGCTCCATTTTCAGAGTGATGATTTATCATCCTTATATTCAGAAACTTCAGAATATTGACTTTCTTATTGGAAGGAGAGGCTCTGTTTAATAGATTACTGTTCTTTGCTTRAGGAAAAGAGTTCTCCTCTATTCAAAGCCTGGCATTTACAGGACTTGTACACAGATCAGTGTCTGTGCATATATGTGTATAACTTCCTGCAAGGGAATAAGACTTTGCAAGAAAGACTGCTGATGCAGAAGTAGGAGTGGAAAAAACATATATAGAAACACAGAAATGCCTCTTAACTTTTGTTGTGGGCAAACAGAGGAAAGCATGTGAGATTTAAAATGAAGAACTCTAGAACTAAAAGCAATGTTTTTTCTTGGTTATTATATAAACTTGAATGTTTTGCCCTCATTCCCTGCAGGGGGTCTCACTGAGGTAGTTAGGCTGTAAAAATGCATTGGACAAATTTCCATCTGAGCCATTCAGGCTGTAAGGACAAGGTTTTTGAAATTGAGTTCTCTTCTCAAGCAAGTTACTAACTGGTTTGTCCCATTAGTTTATTGTATAAAGATGATTTTTGTAGAGTCATTCTGTTTTATWTTTGAAGGTAGCATCTAAACTCTTCTTTGATCTGTTGTTTATCTTGACAATTGAGGGGTTTATTTCTCTGTTCCTCTGTGCTCATAACTGTAAGGCAGTAAACAGAATATGAAATAATCCCCTGATTACTGTTGCCTTGATCTAAGCATGATGTCTCAAAGACTTCACAGGCTGAAGTAAAAGGCTCTGTCAAGGCACATCAGGTGTAAGGAGTGGCTGCTGAAATAGRCACCCTTTGATTGTGAGACCCAAGACAGGTGCCTTTCTCTTCTTTTTTATACAGTTCTAGTGGGCTTCTACATCACAGCCAAGTCTTCAGGCAGTGCACACAAAATACATTCCAGTGTTTGTCTAAAAGGTCGCTSTCTGGACTTAATGATGACTGCTTTCTCTTAGTTTGATGCTGTTTTTATTTACCTGCTTCTCTTTGGATTTCTTGAAAAAAGTTGTCGAGATATTTCTGTTCTTTTGCTATTGCTTCACAGCATTCTCTTCTCTCCTCTCCATTTGGGACTGTTTTTCTTCGGTAGAGTTACCTGCCTAGTTTTGCTTAGTAARTTTTATATTGGAATAGAAATCTGCAGTGACCCTTTCTATAAGAAAATTACCAGGGATTCTTTTCTGCAGGTGCCCATTACAGCACATCTGCCTGCACGTAAGCCACTGAATTAGGGATCATGTAATAGAAATATATATCTTACACTTGCTGGCTATTAGGGACTGAACCTTAATTAAACCCCGTGGGGTGACAGTCTTTAAAAACACTTTTAATTACATAAGAGACCATCAGGACTTCTAACAATGACAGATGCAAACCTACCATATTATTGGCCACCAGCCAAGGGCTCCATCAGGAACTGCTCTCCAGTTATGCATGTGAGAAAGATCCAAGAGTGTGTGTAGCTTTGTTGACAGGGTAAGAGACAAAGATTTGCAGGTAAGAGATATTGCAGAACTTGGTGTTCTATCAGATGTGACAGCTGTGTAAAGGGGTTGTCTGAAAAGAGCACTTTTCAGAACTGATGTAATTTTGCCAATGAATACACACAATGAAATGTATGAATTACTTACATGTAAAGCTCTTTCTGCAATGTTTATGGTGCTCATTTGTGGGATCCATCTAAATATTGACATTATATTTGTATTACAAGCCCTTTTATTTTCATCTCCCAGCTTTAAGACAGCAAAAYGCTTCCTTTTATTTTGTTTAATTTTCCTCGGGTAATTATTGTCACAGACACAAACATTTACATTTTACTCTTTTGGATTATAAAAGCTCTTACATAATACATTCTAAAATTACTGTGTGAAAACATCTCTCACTTTTATCAAAGTGAAATATGATGCAGTAAAACCAGCAGGCATTTTAATTTCCTCTTTCTTACTTCCTTAACATTCAGAGTAGTACTCTGACAGCTGAGTATGCTTTTACATTTCTGTATTGTGTCCTGTAATCTAAGATGGAGGCCTTGAGAAGTGCAAGCAGTTTGCTCCATTTCTCAGTATTCTCCTGGATTGGGCACTTTTCCTWAAAGCATGCTATTAAAATAATAATTGCAGTAGTCTAACAACCTCACAAYCTCTGAAAGGCAAAACATTATATTCGCATTTGCAGGGTATGTTCCCAYTGTCTGAGGTTTCAATGCTGTGTTCAGGTGTCCCAGTGTAGTTTTCTTAGGGCTGAGATGACTAGAAACAGCAAACTTTGTTTAATTTGCTTTTTCCTCTGCCTTCTCCTTTCACTTTGTTTGCTWTTGTATAGACCGGGGCTTGCCAGCATCCTGTATAGGTGGGGGCTGCTTTACCTACCTCCTCTTCTGCTAAGTAGGTGAAGTCAGCAGAATGGCCTCATCCCACAGAACAGACTACCATGTTTAGTATACTCTTACTGATTTGAAGTCAGATTGGTTTTTTCCCATTTTAGGAAGAATTCATCACATCCTTTGTCCTTTCCTGGTCAAATGTGRGACTCGAGTCACCATTACAGGCAAACGCTTAGCAAGCCTTTGGTGCCACTTTTTCCATGCAGTTCTGTCACACTCATCAGTCCTGACTCAGGCCTTTGACACAAAATGCAGTCGGTGTTTTCCTCAGTGAGAGTTGGTAGGAAGCCACTTTGTTTCAATTTGAGTTCATTTTGCTCAGGGCAGAAAGCTGCTGAATTGTCRTTCTCACTGCCTTTTTTTTCCTACGAACTCCTTTTAATGTTAATATATTTTACATGTGACAAAGTTTAAGCAAACTGCTGATGATGGTGATCGTTGCTTCATCAGRTGATCTTCCACACTGCTGGCATTATATCTACGTGCAAATCTTTTCAATGCCAGTAATATCATTTCCAAAGCAAAGTAAAAAGTGTAGGATCAGCTCCTTAAGCTCCAGAGTGAATACTCCTGTGCTTAATACTGGAAATATTTTAAAAACATTAGATAGCAAAGATTTTTCTAAGCAAGACATTTACTGTAAGTAAATACAGAAATCCCTAGCTCCCTTTGTTTTTCTTTTTGTGAACATCTGTCACTGAGGAAAAGCCTTTTACAGTGAGTTTAATTGTACTACAAAGCTAGCTCAGGTTGCTACAGTCTCAGTCAGTCAATCTGCATTTTTCTGCAGTGTCAGATGGTTGGAAGTTTTCAAAGAAAAAAAAAAAAGTCTGATTTTCTACAAAAGCAAAGAGAAGGTATGGCTTAGCCACTGGAAGATTAACAATTATTGATGTATTTTGAAAAACATTGCTGAAAACTTCCATTGCTTTTCTTCCATACTGTGATTGTTTTGTTAGAAGTCAAGGACACGTCCTTTCCCAGTGTTTTGTGACAGTTGACTTCACTGGGGAGAGAGCAGAGTGTAATGCACAAAAGTAGAAAGGTTCAACTTCTTTCAGACATTTCTGATGCTGTCCCATCAGTTTGTGTCCTGAGAATGCAGGAGGACAGCACTTGCAAGTTACACTGCACCTGAACACACCTTCCCTGTAGAGCACGGTCCCTGCTGCTTGCTTGTGTCCGAAAGACTTAACAAGAGGAAATGCAAGGCAAGGATGGGCTCCCAGAAGGAGTCATTGTTTCCATGTGCCCTCTTATTCAAGCATTGCTACCAAGGGTTTGTATCTAGATCAGGATGAGTTAATTGTGAAAGGATAATAAGTCACAGGACTTTTGTTTTTAAAGGGGGAGCGGAGAGGTTGTTGATAGTTTGCCCCTCACATGTAGGGGTAATGTTTCTTGGAAGCAAAACAAACCAGAAGAACCATGGGCTGTTTGATGGTAAATAATGTATGTAATCCAAAGCATGGATGTGCAGACAGCTTTCAYTGTTCTAAATTTGCCTTGTAATTGTGTATATGTAACTTTTTATGCTAAGTGCCTCATCTTCCATGAAAGTAATAGTAGTATAATTTTCAACTATGCCTTAAGGTTTGTTATTCAATTAATATGTTTTAGGTAATTTGCAAATCCTGTTTGAGTTAGAAGTTACCTGATCTGTACTGCTCAGAATTTAATGGGCTTCTTGTGTTAGAACAAATCTACTTTGAATCTTTAGTGCATATTGTGAAAATACCTCCCAAAAGTTGGGGCTTGATCATTTAGTTGTCTTTTTTAGTGTTTAGACGCTAAAGAATCTGTTGTTTGAACTGCTTTGCATTGTTATAACCTGAACTGACTATGAAATCTGATTTCTGACTTTTCAACTCTAGGAATCTCTACCACCTGTCCAGTTTGACTGGAGTAGCAGTGGCCTTACTAACCCTTTAGATGGTACGTCTCTCCGTAGAGCCTCTAGCACCAGAGCTAGAGATAAGAAAGCTACAAAGTTCAGACAAACATCTATCTGCTGATTATTTTTTTTAAATATATACACACACACATATATAAAAAAATATATATATAATACTTATTTCTTACTCCTAACTTTGGAAATTCAGGCTTTCTTTCTGATTACAGTGYCCCTATGTGAAGTATTATATAGTCTGAAAAATACTAAGTTAAGTATTATTTTAGATTCCTGCCATATGCTAGTGACACAGTGGCAATATTAACACTTCATTATGTATGACTGCAGATTATAATGAAACTCTGAACAAATGAGCATTTTAGATTGATGASTTTTACTTCTTAAAAGTATTTTTCACCAATCAGCTATCTCTTTAGACATTCTCTGAATGACAGACTTGGGTATAGTGGCTACTTCAAAGCACAATATTTTAACCACAAACTCTTTGCAAAATATACACTTCTTGAGCTGAGAGTTTTAAGATTTAAAGATAATTTTATATTTCAAAAATGTGACTTCATTCATTATCACTTTTGCTTACASTGAAGAGCTAATTATAGCTAATATATTAAAAGAGGTAGCTACAAACTTATTTGTATCTGTAAATGTATATAATTATCACCTAAGAGACCCTTCACCTATTTCTGTTTTAATAGCAAAGTGAGTTGTGCCACTGCCTCCAGTGTCAGAAATGTAAGTGCATGCAAAGGAAATAAAACAAGTTTTGGAAACTTGTTTGATTGACAGACTAGAAACCTAGAAAGAAACTGATACCTTTACAAGGAGCCTGCTGACAGCAACTAATTCATGACACACGAGTTCAAAGGCAGGCTCAGATAAACTGCATCTCTTACTGCACTGGTGTTGCCACACTGTGTTGTTGCAGAACGTGTGGGATGTAAGAGTTTGGATAGCAATATCACGGTGCTGAAGGAAAGCCTGGATGGACCTTTTTGCTGTTGTCTGGTGTCTTACTACTTMAGTCAATCATCATGCTTTCTTTTTAACAAACAACTTTAAAATGTATCTTGGTTTGATTTCTGTTTTAGTACTAAAGGGGAACAGTATAATTTACCAGTGAGGAACTGGACATGAGTGGCATTTGTTACCCAGTGGTCACACTGCTTTAAGATAATGATAATTAATAGCTTAAAGCTGCTAAACAAAATTTTAAAATTTTTGTTTGTTTGTTTTTGTTCTTTGCTGTTTGAGGATCTGCTAAGTTTTTCTRATGAGAGAATGGCTTTCAATTTCAGTGAGGGGAGAAAAAGCCCACAATATTTTAACTATCAATTGACCTATATATATTGTTTCCCTTTAACTTCACATCTTTCTCTCTGGGTCGTGCTGGTTCTCTTTCATTTTTAGATTGAAATAAATACTTCTATTTTAAAGTTACTAGTGTTGATTTCCTTGCTGCGTTGTACATGAGGAAATGTGCACTGAATTAAGTTGTTAACATTTTAGAAGGTACAAACTAATACTGTAAGCATTGTTTTCATGTCGATTTTTAAATTGCGTACTGAGTACTAATTATAACTTGCATGTTCAAGTGTGTGTCTTACCCCTTTTTACACATAAACCCCTCCCTTGGCTTACCTTCTATATGGCTGCCTACCAACACGGTCACTGAATTTCAAGCTAGTGGAGGTTCCACTCTTCTGAACCTTGATTTCTTTGGGCCCGTGGATGACAGTAGCTCTAGCAGCACCACCACAATCCCAGGTCAGCAGAGTGTCAAAACCACAACTGTAAGAATATAACGACTTACTAAAAGCATGAGCACATCACTTGACTTTCCTACAAACAAGGGGAGATTTTACGTTGCGTTTCTCTAAAATGTCTTTCTCTACTGCATTTTTCCTTTAATCTGTGTTCTGTTTTCTGATGTTTTGTATCGAGTACGAAGTATTTAAAAGGTACTGTCAGCTCTGTATTTGTCACCTGCTGAAGGAGTGAATGGCTTTTATGCTCTTGCAAATAAGATGTTAAAACACTTGTTTCAAATGAGAAATTCCAGAAGGTAGCTCTTCCAAGCTCTTAYGGAAATTTGAAAACTGGTGTAGATGTAACAATTCCTAAAATATGAGGCTTGCTCCCTCCTCTGAATGAGTGCCTCCAAATTACAGGATTATGATGTTGTTTGGAAGCCGTGTGTGAATATAAATTTATGGAGCTTGGTACATCATAGCCCAGGAGGTTGTGAACTACTAATATTAATAATAAAGTGAAAAAAGTGTTTTAACAGCCTTTATAATAGAAAAGAAGGATAGTTGCATGTTTGTGGGATATTAGAAATTCATGAATGTTAATTGTAAAGCCAAAGCACTTTATCTGCAACTTACTCCCTTAAAAAGGAGATGAAAACACCACTCTCTTGTTGAATAATGCTTGAAAGGAATTGAATTCATTTATCACATGGTTTTTACGTGCTCTGAGTATTTTGCRTGAGCTTGTGAAAACCTGCCCTTCGAATAAATTTCTGCAGGAATTTCAGGGAACATTTTGGGGATTTATTCCAGCGCATAGGTTAAGTTGATAAGGCAAGTACTCTTTCAATACAATGCCTGAAGCCATGATAATCAATTYCTTCACAGGAAAGATACTTTTTATCTAACGGATTTTAATTTTAAAAATTGGTTCTTAAGATATTTGGGGTCCTTCTACATTTCAAATAAGTGACCATAATTATTATTGTATTTTTTGTTTTCAGAAACATGCTTTTTTAGTTTCGAAATCTAATCACTGAAAGCGATTTTATGGCATGGCAATCTAAATGTCTTTTTATTCCACCCTTGAGAAATGTCAGTATCAGATGCAAGAGGGCAGATTTGTCGTGGAAGTGACAGCTAGCAAAGTCAAGCTGCTTGAGTGTTAGACATTCTTTTGTAAGTGTGTGCAAGTCCACTGACACAAGTCACCAGTGCCCAGTATATTATTATTGCCCATGTAGTTGGGTACATGTATTACTGCTTGTGCAGAAGGTGTGCACACTGAAAGGGATTACTGGAGGAATACTCTGTTAGCCTTTTATTGCCTTTTTTTTTTTTTGTGTTGTTGTTTCATCAAGTTACAGGTATTATTACCTTCCCCGGTATGCTCTATAGTGCTTTTTTTTTTTTCCTTCTTTTATTTTGGTTTGGTTTTGGTTTTTCTTTCTTCCTGACTTGTTTCTGGGAAAGTCATTTGTTTCATGGCTTGCAGCTCGTGTGTTTGTGTGTGTGTTTAGGAGCTTTGTGTGGGGTTTGGTTGGCTAACTTTCCTTCAATATCTCATTAAGGTTTTGCAGTGCTTTCTTTAAATATTCTCTTATCATCTGAATAAAATGGAGAATATGCAACTCTTAAAAAAAATTAAGTAATTGAAAGACAAATTGCTAGATTTTTTGGCTTAAAGAAGAAACTTTTATCAGTAGTAGAAGTTTATTCTTTCTTTGGAGACTTAGTTTTACTTGCTATAGATCACCACTGGGTTCTTCTCAGTCTGATTTCATCAGTAGCCAAAATAACTTTTTAATAAAAATTTGCATTCTATATCATGAACAGGGAGTTACTCATTTCTAGAATGTTCCCACAGATTTAGTGTATTGTTTTATTTTTCATGTTAATAGTTTAACATAAATGTAGCTGAGTAAGAGGTGCCTAAAGAACAGTAAATTGAGCAGTGACATCCCAATACAGGACTGTAAATGGCAGTATCTAAATGATGTAACTTAAAAGGTTGCATTTAATGTTTGTTGCAGAGTTGCATGTCAAAGGGCTCCTTCCTTCAATTAGCTTTCCAATTTGTACCTTAATGGGATTTCRCAGGCTTCTGCAAGTCAAAATGTATTTCTTCGAGGCTTCCTCTCCCTGATTGAAAGTGGATATTTTATGGAATATTTGGCCTTTTCCTATTTCTATGTTCTGTAAACATCTGACATTACTGTAAGTCTTGGTATACTGGTCTCAGGACAGTACGTATTTTGATATTTTGCATGAAATTGAATCAAATCAACTGTGAAAGTCCAGACTTACAAAAAATATATGTTGAAAGGATAGCTGATTAATTTCTATTCAACTCATATTATATGGGACAAATCTTCTCCCCACCTCCTGCAGCTTAACCAGATGATTTTCTTAATTTTACATTTTGGTCAGCTTAGTTTCCTCACAATAAAAGAGGAATTAACTTGTGCCAAAAGGATAAATGGTCAAGACAGTGCTTGGGGAGAGCTCATGCAAAGCAGGYTTGAGGATGATGAACATCATCTATTAGCAAACACAGTGCTGCAGTTATGGGTGGTAAAGGCAGGACAATAGGCACAGGCATTTATTTTAGTTAGTAATCTTTTGGTGTTTCAGGAATACTTCTAAAAGCATCTTGATCCTGGGAAGTAATCTGTTTACAATTGTCAGCACACATTAATAAATGCTGGGTTTGTATTAGGGAGCTGCATGGGACAGCAGGTTCCACTATTTGTAATGTTTGTTCTGCAGTGGGGTGAAATGCTTTCGTGTTGTCCAAACCAACTGGCACAAGTGTGACACTTGTTTAGCACACAGGTGTCTATAAAACACAGTGCTCATGTACAAAAATTCTGTGCTGTTCTTGAAAAATACTTTGTGAATGGCACCTATTGAAACCGATGAAGCATAAAATATCTGAAACTGTAACTAGGGGAATATCRCCAATTTAAAATGCTTTTGAGCAACAAAATCTGTTGTAACAGTCTTTCCTCTTGATTTATTTTGATAATTCTAATTCCTAGGGATTTTTTAATAAGAAATAGTACATAATATGTGAAAATTCTAGAACTAGTTCCTACTGAGATATGATGCTTGATACTAAACATACTTACATATGTATTTTTGGATGCAGGTTTTCAGAATGACCTGTGCTGCTAAAATTTGAAATGCATTCACAAAGTATGTGATGTCAAAATTCAGCATCTGACTTYAGATACCTGAAACTAGGAATTCAAGGCTGAAACATCCAGATACTTAATGCTTTAGAAATACTTGAAAGATGAAAAAAAAGCACAGACTAAGAGTTTTGGTAGTGCTGTACATATTAGAGTATAACTKTTTTTTAATGTCATTCCACTTCCATGTTTCCTAGAAGCTGCTTTTCCTCATTCAAAATTTCAACAGAACCCCTAGTGAAAAGCCAGATACCAAATACACTCTAATGCATGCCAGTGTTGTTTGTAATCTCTAGGTGAAAAGTTGGTCCCTGTTAACAAGCAGTGTTCTTTTAATACAGGCAGTTGAGTTGAAGTAATTGAAACAATCCATTTTGACACAGCTGACACTTTTATAGAGGCTTCACTCTAAAAAGTCAATCAAATTGGTTTTGTTTACTCATAGACTGAGACCTTGTATGCCAGACTTGATCCAAGGTGTGTGTGTTTTGTAGAACAACTAAAAAAGCTGCTGAAAAAGGATGGGGAGAGAGAATGGTGCTTCAGAAACGCAAACATGTTCTGTCATGTTCTTTTGGCATATCTTGAAATTATAAATGATTCAGATGTTTACAGAAAACAGTCTCTAGCAAGTTGGTCTGTGACTAATTATGGCTCTACTTGCCTCCAACCATCACTGATTATTATTTTATACTCTAAGGTGTGGATCCTGAGTTGTATGAATTGACAACCTCAAAACTGGAAACTTCCAATGCAAGCAACAGAGTGACTGATGCATTTGCAAGGCTCATGTCCACAGTGGAGAAGGCAAGCACATCCACAAGGTAAATACTCTTTGTTGCCTGTTTTTCTTCTGTTTCCATTTGGCATGAAATGTGAGGTGTAAACCTGTGTGCAGTTTTAGGGCAGAAGTTCCTGAATGATCAAAAGGCTTAAATTTAATAATTAAATTTAAGATGAAGTTCATTGTACTGTAGTTCATATTTCAARTTATCATAGAATTCTAAAATAAGATGGGAAAGAGCCCATGAGCTGAAGGAAAAAGATCAGCAGGACCCAGGTTGAAATGCTAGAGCCAAAGACTGAACTGGAGGAAGCAACTTTCTGAACACCAGAACTGGTTCCTAAGAATGGCRGGGTAGACAGAATGACACAGTTCAGTGACCTAGGACTGAGAYAGAAGACTCTCCTTGGGCTCTATGTAATTTATAAATGCAGCATGTTCCATGAGTAAAATGATAAAACAGACTAATAATTATGACTATATTTGTCCCTTCACAAATATTTCTAGCAGCCATCAAAACTTCAGTAACCAAACATCAGTTTAATTTCGCTGTTGCAGGCTAAGGAATGAGTGTGTAGTTGGTTTAGGATGTCCTTTCTGCTTCAGTGGAGCACACATGAAGTAGTTTTGTGCATTTTTTTGTAGGTATAATCTATAGAAAGACATTTGATGCCTAAAGCATTTCTTGAAGTCTGGCCCGTTGAATGGGTGCAGAGTAGTCTCTCCATTTATAAGCTTGTATTTTGGGTTTATTTTTTTTACATGTATCTTAGCAGTAAGATCCTGGACTGTATTAACATGTAATTAATGTCTGTGCCCATTAAAAGAAATGCTGAGGGATCTTTACCAAGTAAAATATTGGTTTTTTGGAGACATGTGCCTCAACATGCAACAAATAGATGGTAACATCCTCACTCCTAAGTGAGCTTTGGGGTTTATTCAGCGCTYTAAAACTGGATGTGTTTTCATGCAACAGCGCTTAGGAGGAGGCAGGGTAATGGTGTGACATAGCTGAGTGGCTTAAAATTACTCATTTGTAATTTTCAAGAGCTCTTTTAAAACATGTTCTTTCACTTAGAAAACTATCTTGTTAGTTTTCTTGCAGTGATAATTTTAGAAGTGAATATGGAATAAAAAAGATCAACAAGCCATGAAATTTCAAGGGAGAACCAGTAGAGGGAACTCCCCACTTTGATGCTGATTTTTGGGTCTTGTCTTTTGGATTGCCTCTTTTTCTATCCATGGAGTGCACATCTTCCTGGAGATACTCTAGTGGAAAAGTTTGACTTTCACAAATTAAAAAACATAGTTACAGTTGAAATATTTTTGTATTATACCCTAAGCCTATAAAAGCAGGACATGCAAACTCCAAATGTATCTTTGTTTTATCAGCACTCGTGGATTTGTACCTTGCTTTAAGATGTCTTAGCTAACTTTTTCTTTACAAGGGCACAGGGAAGTCTGCTTTGCTTAAATGAATGTTGMCCCCCATTTTTCTGTGTTGTTTTTATTTATATGAGGAGTATGGGTTTTTTCCACTGCTTCCATAATGCACTTGAAAGCTCTTACTTGTGCTCTTAAAGCTCTTTATCCAGATGTCTGAGCTCTTGCCCTGTTCTGGAGAGCATTGCTTACCAACAGGAAGAGGTTCTAGATCTGTGGTGTAGCAATGTATCAGGCAGTAGGGAGAGGCTGAGGACCTCAGTCTTGGAGGTTAAGTTCAGACACACACAAGGATTAGGTGTTTTAAAGCAGCTCTTTTCACTRTTTAATGTGTTTTGTATGTTTTTGTCAACTGTGAGTTTAAAAAAAAATGTYGAGTGCTTTTTCTTTCTTGATTTCGTGCTCTCCAAAAAAAAAAAAAAAGCAGTCTGTTTTTTCAAACTAGAAACGTTCAGAGAAATAAGAAGGTATAATCTCAGCAGTGTACCAAATAATGTGGCAGAATGTTAGCTTTTGTAATAAATTTGTTTTTCTTTTCAATTTTTTTTAATWCTTTCATAATGAGCTGGAGAGTTTAAGATAGGAGTGGCTGGGTACAGCCAGCTCAACAAGGATGAGGTTCCTGCACGAGCCTGAAAATGTGGACTGTTAGGCATTCCTGATAACTGACTGAGGAAGATAAAACCAGTGGATTAAGATCACTTCGATGGCAACTTCAGTTGTGCTGAGACTGTCTCATGTCTGTAACTCGGCTGAACTCAGGATCTTTAGGGTAAAGTTTAGAGGGAAAATACCATTGTTCAGCTGTGGGATGCCATGTAAAGAGTCATCTTTGTCTAAAATAGCCCTGTCTTTTGATTGCAAAGCCATCTCCTGAACCAGAAAGTCATTTTCTCAGCAGGAAAGTATTGRGAGAGGAGGGGAAACACCCCCCTCAGCTTGAGCCTGAAACCTCGACGGCAGCAGCGAGTGTTGAAGGTCAGGGATGCAGTACAGCATTCCACGGTGTCTCTGCAGCCTTGCCTAGTTCCATAGAATTGGCAGAGATCAAAAGTTTATCTGCTGTCTTTTTGAAGGAAAGCAGAGCACTGATACCTTTCCAAGAAATGGCCGAAACCCTCATTTAAACTGGAAATACTCCTTGGGGATGGTGTTGGATGGMGCAGGCTAACTCTTAATTACAGAGTGTTTTTAAAGTGCATTTCTCTAATCATCTCATTGTTGCTGATAAAGCCTGGCCTTGCTGGTGCTATCCACAAAACCCTTTGCAAACATGAGAGATGACTGAAGCCCTGAAAGTCTTGAATGCTGCAGGAAGGGGTAGGAATGCAAAACAGARCAGTGAAGTGTGAGTGATGGATCAACAAAGCATTCCCTCTTTCTTGCTAAATTTTCTTCCAACAACTTTTTTGCCCATTAGCCTGGTTCATTTCTTAGTGTTAACATGCCTTTGAAAAGGAAATTCAGCGCCCACAGGTAGAGGGACTGGTACAAATGCTTGGGTAGGGGCATTCCTCYTGTCCTCTGTCTTGGGAGGAAATGTAACCTAGTGTAAGGGAAGATATGGATGGGGACAAAATGCGCTGTAGAGGATCATTTTAAAACCTGAATGAGGCAGAGACCTTGTTTTGATCCAGGGATGGGTCCTTTCATGGTTTTGTAATCAAAAGTTCTGATTCCAAAGGAGATAGAAGTAGTACAGCTGCCACTGGTCCACTCACTTGGGTGTCCTTTCTTTAAGCCATGGTACCTAGGAATGAGGAATGCATGAGCAGGAGAAGCTCTGCAATGGGAAGAGATCAGGGTTTAGCAAAAGAAGCTCTGGCAACAGAAACATCTTCAGTAAAAGTGCTGGCTGAAATTAATGCACWGTTATTTCTCTTGCCTCTATTAGAGGACATCACAGTTATTAGGCATTTTGCTGAGTTATAAGGGTAAAACCTGTCTGCAGTGATGAGGCTACTTTGTCTTTTAAATTTAGAGAGGTAGTGAGTAATTCTTTAGGGGTGCCCTGATGGTATTTGCTACCAGAAGTGTTGATTGTTACCCAGAAAGAGTACTTGCAGTATCCAGTTTTATTGTATTGCAGAGGAACCTGTACCTCTGCACTGAGGAATGGAGAATTTAGGCCACCTCACCCTTTTCTGCACCGAGATGATTTCAAATAAGGGTTTGAGTCCCATTACCAAGTGATTGTATCTATAGCTCTGTCTTGGTCACAGTTAAGTAATGGTTGCTGTGTTAGTGTGTTAGCTTGTCCTTCTTTATAGATACTTTTTGCATTGCACCTGGAGTAGAGAAATTACTGCAGAGGGCCTCCAGCCAGAAGGGGAGCATTCAGTAACTGGGTGAGATTCACAGCTAACTGGGTGCACTGGTGAGCTGGTACAGCAGGAGCCATGGCATCAGCCTGTGACAAAGGTGCTGCATGTGACCATGCAGTAAAATGCAGTGCTGCCTCTGGGATCCGGCAGTGCCATTCCTTAGCACACTGTAGTTGAGCAGAGGAGGAAGAGGCATATAAATAGCAAGGAGTGTGTGAGCTCCATCTCGCCTGATTAACAATTACAGGAACATCTCCAAGGCAGCCCTCTTCCTTTGGCTTCCTCTGTCAAACACTCCTTTGTTAGCTCTAAGTAYTCCTGGATCACCAGGAGTTTGTACCTTTAAGAGGCTTGTGGTAAGTGATTATTAATAGTGGCACAGATACTGATAACACAGTGGTGGGTGAGAACCACATTTCAACAGCTCRGAGATAGTCCTTTGAGTGCAAACAGAGCTGACTGTGAAGTTGTTAGAGCAGGCACATATTGGCGCTCTGCTTCTTCCTTCACTAAATCCAGCACACAGCTTTGTTTATCCTCCACAATTTGGTAATCTGCCTAGTCAGTAGCTCATGAAATTCCACTGCAGCAGAGAAAAAAAAAATTGCTATTCTGTGAAGGTAAGTCAGACTTAGTATTTAGACTGCCTCATCTAAAGAACTTTCATCAAGTGGAGATTTCAAGTAGCAAACAAAAGTTATAGTTCAGTGTCAACCCAATGATCAGTGATGATGATCAACACAATGAGGAGATGTCAAGGGTGAGTTTGACTCCAGCTCTTTTTTTTCTTCTAGCTAAGGAATTCCGAGACTGCTGTGGAAAAAAAACATGTAGCCCCTCACTTTCCCCTGGTCTGTGCTCAGCTGAGGAAGCAATCCTCATGGGGGCTGACAAAAGAAAGCATAAGTACATGCTGCTTCATGATTGGAGTGGTCATTGCCCTCTCATGGGCTTGRCTTTAAGTTTATAAATAAGACCAGATACAGAAAGGAAATGTCTGAAGTGTTCTAGGGAAATCAGTTTATTTGGTTCAAGCCTTTTTGTCTCAGCCTTTTTTCCCCAAAGGTGAGGGAGCTTATTCAGCTGGAATTTCGTACATCATTACTAGATTTAGCAGGTGCCTATTTGGAACTGGAATAATATTTGATGGAAAGCTAAGTATTTCTAGTACTAGACAGTGTTCTTCAAAGATAAGCCAGATGTGTGTAAAGTATGGATGTTTGGGCAAGGGAAGGGGGCTCTGTAGCAGTCTGAGCCAAGCTTCATTTTACTTGGGAAGTGTGAGTTTTTTGCATAATAGTGAGAACCAAGCAACATGGGATTCAGGCCTCTATCCATTTGTGCTCAGTAATTCTTGCAAATAATGCAAAAGGCAGAGTAAACCCCAGTGATTTCCAAACTGTTGTGTCTATCATCATGGCTGCTCGTACTACTGCACTTCAAAGCAAGTAGATACACTCAGTAGTACACTTAGTTATGAGCCACCTTTTGCTGCTGATGAATCCTGAGGGGAAAAAAGGGTTTGTGGATCACAATGTAGAGGCATGATATACAGTCTGAGAACAGTCGTGTTGAAAGCACAACATAAGTGCCTTTTTATTTTAAAATCATTGAGAAGTAACTTAGGAGTTTCTTAATGTCCTTTTAAGATTTTTTTTTCCCACTTTATTTTTGAAGTTGTACCAGATTTAGGTAGTTTAGAACTAATGCTGCTATTGTTTTATCTCTAGAATATGGGCATAGTTGTCTCTTCAAATGAATCTCTTCACTTTCAAGGCTGCCAAAAAAAAAAGAAAAAAATCATATGTAAAAATTATCATTTGAATAGGACTTTTTTCCTTATTGCAACAGTATACATAGGAACGTTTTGCTGACTCTCTCTGTTAACACATTATTGGTAGGCAGGTAGGTATTATAACATTAGACTACCTTCAAGTAGCTTACAGAAGYGCCTGTCAGTGGGAGACAAGCTGACGGAACATTGCTTCAATCAGTGATTCTTTCAGTGATCCCAGGGATATCAGGTACTGGATTAATGCACTTTGTTCTTTTCTTCCCAACAGGAAGCCTAAAAAGGAAGAACATCTTAGTGAAGAGGCTGCCAAGGTGATTTCTAGCCTTCCTGACTTAACTTTCATGCATGCCAAGGTGTTGATGTTCCCAGCCACATTAACACCTTCTACAAGCTGCCAAGAAAAGGTAGACTAAAGTGATGTGAATTGGACGTTTTCTATTGATTTTTTTTTTCTTCCCTCTGCGGGTCGTAAAAAGCAATCTTGCTTTAATTAAAAAATTATCAAGTTCAGATGATTTGTTGGTAAGCAGCACTAGAAAGGTATACATAGTAATGTATATTTATTTACATACTGGAGTCCTAAATTTATATTAGAGAAAAATGTAAATAATTGGGGGTAAATCTTTTTGAAGATCTATTCTTTTTGTTGTGCTGGGCTGTATACATTTATGTCTTTGTGAAATACACTGGTGGTGTCCTTCTTAAAAAACTTTAAAAAGTTWAAAAAAAAAAATCCTATAAATGCRTAATGAAAACTTCAATCTTCACAATCTGTGAAGTCCCCCCTTAAGACTTTCAGATTGCATTGAGCAACTTTTTCTTTCCTGCATATATTAAAATACTTCTTGCTGGAAAAAAATCAAAAAGGTTATGTTGTCCCTTTGTGGGTTTTTCAGTTATTGTTTCTTTAAAACCCAGTAATTTCTTTTGTGTTTTAACACGCTTAAGATGTGTTTTTCCTTTTCTTTTCCCCCATCCCCTCCCCCTGTTTCATTGGTTGGCTGATCAGTTTTTATGTTCTTGAACTTCAGTAGTATGGCTCTGTCACTTTATAGCCTTTTGAAAGGTATGCTGTCAGTAACTTCTTGTTCCAGTTATGGATTACCGTCTAAACACTTGATTTTTTTGGATCTTTAGAAGGTTGTCTGCTTTTAATCAGTTTGATTTGGAAAAGAAGGACCAAAACAATATGAATGTCTTACAATGAAATTTACCTGTTAAAAATTTTTATGTTCTGTTGTACCACTATTCCTGTTTGATTTTGCACAGTGTAAAATGACATAATCATAGATTGCTATGGTTTTAGGCTGTATATACAGTAAAAAACTATGGGTTGTAAATGTCTGGGGAAATTCCTATGGAAAAAAGAGAGCTATGTCGAAGAACCTCTAAAAAGGTCAATATGCATGCCCAAGGTCTTTTGAGATTTAAGTGTGTAAATTTCCTTTTAGCTTACACAAAATAAAATAATTTAAAAGATACATATGTATACAGCCTACTATCTTTTTTTTTCCAAAAGGTATGTATTAGTCACCTTTCTGTGGCTGATAAGATTGATGCTCTGCATTAACAGTAGGACTTCCTAATTTGTGTTGCTCAGTCCCCAAAACCACTCCTGGCAGGGGCCTGCAGACTTTCTTTCAATCATCCTGACTCTTTGTCATGTTGGGAGTCAGTCWTTTATTTCTGTCTCCAACTTCCTTTCTGGATCGTGGGGCAATGTGGCTCATGATATTTGGGGCTAGAGACTTCTTCAAAGCAATTGGCRATACTCAGCTGTAAGAAACACCAGCTGTGGTGAGGTGAGAAAGGACAGCTGGGTTTGCCTATTTCTTAGCTACAGGAAAAAAAAAAGAAACATAGCAGTTACTGAAATCTCCTAATCATGTTAGCTTCCACTGTAGCTCTGTCAGCAACATCTCCTCAGAGGATCTCAGTGGGCTGGCTGTGGGTAAGGCTTGTTCTGTGCTGGTATTTCTTGATGGTGCATGGACATAGACCCTCCCATGTCTTTACGATGTGCACAGCTCTGTAAGTGCTCAGTAGTCACTAGCAGTTCATCACTTAACATCTAGTTCTGAGAAATCTCTAGTGTGTTTTTTTATCTATTCTTTGAATTCTTTATTGTCTGACAGCACTTGGGTCAGAAAAGCTCGAGTTTGATGTCATTAGCTGGGTAAGCTGAAAGGTTGTCCTTGCAAAAGGAAGCTTTTTACTTCTTGAAATGTCCTTGAGAGATGAGTGCTGGGGTTCCATCTTGGTGAACACAGGAGTTTCAGTGAGTGGTGACTGCTCAGAACCGAGAGAGCAGCTCCTATGGCTGCAATAAAGTTAATTTGTAAAGGCTAAATTGTATCCTTTGCCCCGTAATTAGTACTGCAGTGTACAAWGATGTGGTATCAAACTGCACCCTGTTGTAGCAGAAAAGGTTTATGCAAAAGCCATYTGCTTTACCATGTAGCCCCAAACCCACTTCTATTTGCCGTTTCTGCAGATTTTCATTACAGCACTGACTTCATGCTTGTTACATGTCAAAATTAGCTTTGCTAATCTCCCGGGTTTAGCATAGTATYCTTTAGTGCATGCTTATTATATCATTCAGTTCTGATGTTGGGCTGCTGTAGGTTAAAATTGGTCCCTTTGTTTCCGTGACTGTGGCGTGTCCCTTGGAGCCGGAGCAGTGGGATAGCTGCAGCAGAGAGCTATAGCTATTGTTTCAAGGAGAATATGTTTAGGAGCTGACTCATGATCCTTGTCTGGCAGCGAGTGGACTGAAGTATTAAGGAGAGGTGGGGGTGGAAGTGCCAGCTGCAAGTTGATCTTTAGTCTCCTCACAATTGCCTCCAGAGGCAGCTGCCCATTTGTCTTCCAGTCACCGAGTGCAGTTCTGGTGGCCTGCCGTGGATGGGGGAGGGGGGAAAGGAGGTTTCTATTGTGACTGATGTACCAATCTGAAACTTTGTGAAACCTGGTACTACCCAGAGTCTGTTTATGGGTTTTTTTATGTTCTTTCTGCCTCAGGGGAAAAAAAAATGCATCCCACAGACCTTCACACTGCTGAAAGACATAAAGCTTACATCCAAATTCAGCCTTTTGAGGTGGATGCTGCCTGCCTCAAAACACAGCACTGCTTTTTGTCTCCTAGTTTAAGCCTTCTTTTTTGTTGTTGGTGGTGGGATGGACAGACAGGATCCTCTGCCTCTCTCGTCTTGTACAGGCAGCTTTGTTCTTATGCGGAAAGTTTTGTCTAACAGATTCAGCTGCATCGGCATTGTCCTTCCGTGCTGTTCCCATTSAGACAACAAGCCTTATCTAGTTTAATCTTGCCAGTAGGTTTATGGGCAGGATGGTAATTGATACTTTCTGCACATTTGTGTTGCTGTGCATTGTCACCAGAAGTGTCAGTGTGCRTCTCTTTCACTCCAGAACTGGTGTCGCTGAGTGGCGAGGTGCTATGTGCCTGTCCAGCACAAGCAGCGGAGGACACTTGGTTCAGATGCAATTCCCTGAGTTGGCACATGGCCATGAAGCAAAGTCCAAAGATCCCACTGTGCAGCAAGCTGCAGGCTCCTGAATGACTGCTAAGAAGAGCTGGACTCTGCTTGTATTATCGAAAGAATGTGCTCTGAGACTCAGGGGTTCAGCACTGCCTCACCCACGGCACCACCACCTGCTGCAGGTGCTGGCAGTGCTGGACTGCCCACAGCACTTGGAATGTTGACACCTTCCTAGAATATCATTAGCTCAGCAAATTCATTTTGAGATGCCAAAAGTAAAGCTTGCAAATTATGTGTGTRGATGTCCTCAAATGCAATTAGTGTGCACTGAAGTTAACTCTTCATCACATTGAGTTGTTGTACAGAAGTTTGCCTGGTAATGAAATTGTCGTGTGGAAAGTCTTGTTGTTGCACTGCTGCACTTGAGCTGAATATCTGGTAGTGTTTATAGGATGTGAGAGAGACTTAGCTCAGTGCATGTAAGATGAATCATCCTTGTTCCAGCCATTTTCATCTAGGTGCAACTTTTTTGTACCAGTTCTGCTACTCTGCATAATTACGTTTTAATTTYCAGAGCATTCTGAAAATAGAAGATGGTTGCAAAATATACTTGAATATAATTTATAAAAGCATATGGCATCTAATAATTGCATAGTAGCTGCTAGGAGTGTCTGCTACAAAATCAGAGAAGTTTTTTGTCTTCTAGCCTCTGCCAAAGAGCACGGCCACTAAAGGCAGCAAGCAGCCTGGTCTGCTCCCTCCAGAGAGCSTGGAACGTGAAAGGAGATGGGAAGGAACAACACATTCAAATTCAGAGGGCTAAAAACAAGGGAAGGAAGAGCTGGAAGAAAATACAAAGTGAGAAGCTCTGAGTAGGGGAGATAAGAAGGTGAAGCAGGACTCAGAATATAGGCAGCTGGGATAGCTGTAGGAAGAGCAGGTGGTGGAGAAAGTGGGATACAAGCATGAGGAGCAGGAGCATTTGGAGAGAAGGGAAAGCCTGGGCTGGATTACAGGTGCACACACTGTGCCCACTGGCTGCTCTTCTCCAAAATCTGGAGCTGAGCCTSAGAGACCCAGGTGTCTGAGTTCCTGTACTGCAGAGGAAATGTGTCAGAGCCATGGGGTGGGCAGGAGCTGCATCRCCACAGCCCTACTCTTGCTGTCAGTTATTGTTGGTACGGAGCTGGACTGCAGACTAAGGGCTTTAAGTGCAGCTGCTGGTGCCTGTTCTAGCATTGATACAAGTCCAGATGTTAGAAGACCTTTTTCAAAAACTATTTTAAGGTCAGGAGGTACATTATAAATCCAGGCTGTAGGTATAAAATCAAATCCTCCAAAGCAAAGCTCTGCACTGATATGGAACCGCAGCTTCAGTCCTGTCATGTGTCTGTAATGTGACAGTTGTTGCTTACATATCCTCCTGTCTTCACCTGATCCTTGCCTCATGCCCTGTGCGGATTTATTCTCTGAATCAGCACAGTGCAGTGAAACTCTTCTCTGAAGGGCCCYTGCTTCCTACAGCTGAAGAGAAGGGGTGGCCTTATGTGGAAATTGCAGAGAAGGCACGGTGGAGTGTGATGCTTTCCTGACTGGAAGCAGCTGGCCATGCCAGCTTTTTTTCAGGAGGTCACTTGTGCACTTCTGTCATTCAGTGCCCAGCATGAGTTGCCTGATTGGGATGTGCAGAAATGCTAATTTCTCTGGGATGTAGCTTCAGCAGTTAGGAGCTTTGCTTGTTTGATACACAGCCGTGGCTGTGTGACACTGAGGGTCAGGTTGCATGTGTGATGCATCCAGAACTGATGGAGCTCTTGTTTTCACCTTGTCACCCTGTATTTAAARCTGTAATATTTGTTGTTAACCCTGTGTTACAGCCAGATTGCAAAGATCAACTCTTTGAAATGCCATGCTCCTCTGTGTCAGCAATCTCTGAGGAGGACTCGGCTGGCACAGGTCTCACACACATCTCAAAGGCAGAGGGCAATGCTGACTGCCTTGTGTCTGGATTCGCTATATGGTCACCAGAGAAAAGAATTGTCCTAGTTTGGGGTCTCTGAATCTTCCTCTGCAGATCCAGTGATTCTGTCAGGACCCTGCTCACCTGGCACATATCTGCAGAGGTTCCTAGTGCTGTACCCTATATCATAATTTGATTGTGAGCCTTAAATAAGGCTTGGGACTGCTTCTAGAATATGAAGGGGCAAAAAATACTTCTCATTGAACTAAAAGACACTGTGGTCCTGTGGAAAACAAAATCATTCAAAAGAGTCAAAYCTAAGGTATTGTACATACTTTTTMATGTTTGCCTAAGCAGCCTTAATGATTCTTCTGGCATGGTTTTCCATGTGCCTAATGATTCTTTTGGCATAGTTTTGTATGTTTAGAATATGTACCCATGTGTGCACTGAACTGATCTGAGGCATCAGATTGGGCTATATTCCCTATGGGATTCTGCTGGGCTGTCACCTGTGCCCTCACTGGTTGTGTGCCCAGGGTGGCATTTGCTGCACCTGCTGGCAGAGGAGCTGCTGTGACTGACCCAGGCTCGTTAGGGTTTATTAGTACTCATGCACGGGCAGTTCCATGTGTTTGCATGGTTCACACCAGATCTGGCAAGGAATACAAGTAGGTTTTCTGCTGGGATTGTGTGAGCCTCACATTTCGTATTTAAAGCAATGAAGTTAAGTGGGGAGGGAGGGGAAGCAGAGGGGCAGGTTCAGCTCAGCAGCCTTGTCTGTGCTTTTGTTTTTGTTTTTTCAGTGAAATGCCTCAGTTGTTTTTGACTTTTTGAGTGATAGGACACTTGATGTTCTTTTCCCTGAGCACAGAGGTGCAGTGAGGGCAACTTACTGAGGCCAGGAGTAGCTTTCAAGACTGCCTTAATCTTATAAATAGCAGGAAGTGTTGCCTTGCCTGAGCTAGTCTTCAGAAGGTGTTGCACAAGGGGAGAAAAGCAAGTTCTTTGGATCAGACCTTCTTCCGTGGCCTGGCCTCCAGCTGCTCAGGGGGATGCCTTGTAGGAAAAGGAGTTGTCCAGGGTAGCTCAGGGAGCTGTGGTCCCCTGCCAGGATGCAGCGAGCACCCCAAACCTCGCTGCAGTGCAAACCCCAAAGACCTCTGTGGTGTTCAGCTCCATCCTCCTGAGCCACACTGTCACAGCTGGCCTGGCTCTGCACAGGGGTGAACCTTTTGGACTTGTATTTTGGGGGGAAAAAAGCCCATCCCCCCCAAGCACTTTTGGTGGCATGGTTACAGCACCTTGTGCAGCTTTGGGGAGTTTGTTACAGACTCTAGCTCCAGTAGTAAAAGGAACAGACAAATTGGCTTCTCCCGTGCTAGGTCCAGTGATATTTCTAATTGTCAGCTGCAGCCTGTTGGTATGAGTAGCCCAAAGAACAGCTAGTAAGGGTCTGCCCTAGTGCTAGAGAGTGTTTTGGCCACAGTGATACGGAGGAAAGCAAGGCAGTCCTGCTGCTCCTGCCACACAACTTTATCCCAGCATGCTTTTCCAAAGCCAGTGGACAGCTCTGTGGTCACAGGTAGGTTGAGGTACAATGGGACTTGCAGAAGACACATGTGTGGTCATGGCAGAACTGTCTCTGTCCTATGTCTCTTCTAGTGTCCCCTTGGGCTGTCACTTAGGTCTGCAGAGCTGTGATATTGTCTGAGTTGTRATTTTTGCTGTGGTTGGAGCTGGTTTTTCAGGTTGCTTTCAGTTGAGGAAAAGCAGTGTGTGAGGAGACTGCCTGGAAAGAGCAAGTGAACACTGGCAGCTGTGTGCAGACACTCCATGAGTAGCTGGACTGCTGATTTTTTTTTTCACTCATTATGCTCACCAGTCCAAGGACYTTACAGAAGACAAGGCAATAAGATTTGCAGAATCTCTCCCTAMGGCCCTTCAGTTACTCACAGCAGTACTGGAGAAGGATGTGGGAGCAGCTTCCACAGGAGATCAGAGCAGAGTGGAAAGTATCTTAACAGACACTTTCAAAAATGCAAAGGCTGGCTCAGGGTCCATAAGGCCTTTTTGGATCATATTTTGGCTTTTAAACTACAGGGAGCCTTAGCACAAACAGAAAACAGGGATATTTTGGAAACAAATCAAAAGCAGTCATGAAGTGTCCCCCACACACCTTCAAATCCTCCCTTTCTTCTCCCTCTGCAGCCCCAAATATCATCAAACATTTTGTCCCAGTCTCAGCAACTTGGACCTGAAACCTGTTTGCACATGAATTCTGCTACCAAAAAGGTTTTTTTTTTTTTTTCAAGGCTGTGTTATTTTACTGGGTGCAGGGACTGTGTTTTCATTAGGAGCACTAAAGCCCTTTGTCACTTAGTTAATGCTGAAGCAAGTTAAGAATCAACATGCAGCTGGTGACGGGTGTTTTGCAGCTGTTCAGACTCTTGCAGGTTACTCCACTTTCTC
Organism: Amblyornis subalaris; assembly: GCA_018881555.1. Classification (NCBI taxonomy): domain Eukaryota; kingdom Metazoa; phylum Chordata; class Aves; order Passeriformes; family Ptilonorhynchidae; genus Amblyornis; species Amblyornis subalaris. Next base: position 1,490,157 of record JACAXG010000088.1, read on the forward strand.
TTGGACTGAGCTGCCTCCCTCTGACAATGGCAAAAGGAGCAGTTGTATGGCTGCTTTGTGCTCTTAAGGGTACAATTTCCCCCCTTTTTCGTTTTGAAGGGGTGTCCTCTCCCTTTCTCTCCACTCTTGGCCACCTAGATGAAGTCTCTTCTGGCAACTTTCCCCTTTCTTTGGCTGGGGAGGAGGAAGCAGGGTGGAAAGGGAGGAACAAACAGCTGTCCTTTAGGTTTCAAATGAATGCAGCTCCTTAGCAGGCTGGCAGTGTGAGCTCAGTCCTTAGGAAAGATGTTCTTTCATTCAGGAGGCCGCCTGAGCCAATTCTCCCCCAGTCCAGGACTGAAGAGGTGGGGAATTTGGCCCTTTCCAGCTTGTAGGACCATTGCAGCTGGCACGGGCTCCTATTCCCTGTGTTTGATTCGTGCAGTGCACTGGAGGACCATGTTGGCACTGTGGAGGTTCATCTGTCTCAGGACACTACTGAAATGTTGCAGTGTGTGTGTTTAAATTTCTACCTCTTTGTGAAAGCCACCTTCCCCTGAGACTGGGAGCGGCTGTAGGGAGATACSTGGTGAGGTGCAGCACTGCCCAGGCCAGCCTGGCACCTCAGCGTTAGGGGAGAGAGTCCAGGACTTGCCGTCAACATGTTTCCGAGTGTTCTGGTCTCTGCAGTGTGGTGTGAGTCGGGAGGATCACAGCTGAAATCTCATTAGCAAATAATAGGCCTGGTGTGCAGAAATCTGCCTCGCTGACATCTCGATCTTACCTCTGCCACTKCGGGTCAGCAGGGTTGAAAATTCATCCTTGTGTTTGCAAGTGTGTGAACACAGTGTCACTGCCCTGGTTTGCAAGGGACGGTGAGAAGAGCCGTGGTGTGCAGTGGCAAGGGGGATTGCAGGATGTTAACAGGAGGAATTTCACAGTTCTTCTGGTAGTGTTGCTAGAGAACTTCTCGATRGACACAGAAAATGCTGTCTACAACAGGGATTTGAAAGGTCGATGTGCCTGTAATAAGGCATCGGGCCTCATTTAGCTGCAGAAAGGTTGATCAGTGATAAAAGTGCTTTTCTCAGGTGTTCTGTTGTTTTCCCCGTGAATTTGGGTGTCTTGATACTGTCTGTCACCTGGCACACTGCTAAGTGGTCCCTAAATCAGTGATGTTCCTCAAATCTGAGAGCTTGCAGGGGTGGGACATCGCCACTAGCAACAGATGACGGATGAAGTAATGCCATGGTGTGCTGTACTGCCCCAAATTAAATGTTTCCACCTCCAAAAGCAGAGCCCTACTCTCCAAATTTTAATGACACCTTGCAAAATGCATTTGAGCTGCAGGCAGGGACAGATTTGCAGGGAGGGAAGCTGCACAGCCAGGGGATTGCTTCAACTCGGACACAGGCATGGGATTTTCTGGCCTTGCAAGCCTCCTGGCCCTCTGCCCTTGCAAAAGGTAGGCTGCTGGAAGTCTGATATCTGGAGTGCCATTAGCTCCAGGTAGGCTTTCCTTGAATGTACAGTGTAAGTGGAAGGGGACTCTGCAGACACTCGAATTGGCAGAASAGTTCTGATCGCAAGGAACTCCTGTTCCAGCTGCTCTCCACAAGTGTTTGAAACAGAAAGAAAAATGGATAAAAAAAAGGGGCRGGTGGGGGGAGCCTGGGGTTTTTTCACCTGCAAGGGCTGACTTGGTTCTGCAGGGACAACTGTGACAGGCAGAACACAGCAAAGGTGCACTGAGGGTTTCCCTCARCCGGCTGCCCTGCAGCAAGTGGAGCAGAAGCACTGGGGTAAAGCTGAAGCATCAAGAGGCAGGGGAAGACTTTGATTTATGCACTAGTAGGGTCTAGCCAATCCTTGGTCTGCCTTGTTTTCTTATTTTCTGTCTGCCTTGCTTATTTTTGCCTCCCTGGGTGCTTCTCCCAGGGCTTCTCAGCTCGTTGGTGTTTAATCTCCATGATTTGTCTACGGCCCGGCTCGCTCTAATCTCTGCAGGTCACCGTGCAGGGCACGCTCGGCTCTCTTTGGCTGTTTGCTGCCATCAGCACATCTGATCGTGGTTGAATTTACATCAAAGGAACACCTGACAAAGAAGCCGGCCTGATAATAGGCTCTGGTTTCTTCTCAGCAACCCAAACAGGTGGAGGCGGGCGAGGGAACGCTGGCAGGACCACAAGGGAGTTCATGCTCCACTTTCAGCAGGGTTTGCTTTTCCCTCCTGTCTGACGGAGCACTGCAGACCCCACTGATGCTGTAGGTTCCCCAAAAACAGCTGCCCCTGGAAAAGAGGAGAGCAAGAAAGAGGTAGGCCTTGCTATTCTCCTGCAAAACAAATTCACACGTGGGAAACTAACTAACTTGCAAGGGGGAGGAAAAGGCTCCCCTGCAGTTGCTGTTGTAGCCACAGAAGTGCAACTCTGGAGTTAGAGGTGTCTTTTCCCTGTAGAGAGCCAGGGYCAGGAAAGATGCTACAGTCACAGTGTGATTGTTTGCTGCCTCTTTGKAGCTGGTCACAGAAGAGGCTGATGAACTCAAGACTGGATTCTCTAGCAAAGCACTTCAACTTAAKTGTCAAATAATAGGGATTTGCATTTGCTTTTTGTATAATTTGTGCTGCCCAGACCATTTTCCCTGTCTAGAGTTTGCTGTTAGGAGCTGATTTTGTATCATTATCGTACACAGTTATATRTGATTATACATCCACACAGTGATCATGCAGGGAGACCTTTCCTGCAGCTGGAATTATTCTGAGAGGTACTGGATGCTGTTAGGGTTGGTACAGATGTGWCTTGTGAGCGCAGTGCACGCGGGAGCTGCTCACCTTCGGTGCTGCAGTGATGGTCAGGGTGCTCACAGAACCCCAGCTCTTTGTCCCCTGCTGGAAGGAGAACCAGTGGCACCACATCCCATCTCCTGTAGGTTTCACCTGGCGGTGTTGGGCGCCTGGTGCTCTGAGGGCCTGCAGTTTTCCAAGAAAAAGTGAGTGTCTGGGCTCTGATCCATCCTGGCAGTCTGCGTGTGCTTGCTTTGGGCTGGAGACGTCTGACAATGGAAAAGCTCTGCTTCCAAAAGGCTGTGAGGGGACATGTGGAGCAAGGGAATGTCTCTGTTCATCTGCTGCACCCCAGGAGATGTGAAACCAGGGACAGGAACATGTGTGTGCTGGGAGCTCCCTGCAGCTCATCTCCTCCAGGGATGTGGCCCAGGACTGCAGAGGTCCTGGGTGCAGGAACTCCAGCTCTCCACACTCTCCTGCACAGAACCARCCCTCCTATTCTAGGAAGCCCCTGTGTAAAGTCTGCATGTTTTGTGGGGTGCTGAAACCTGGAGTGGGGAAGGGATGAGATCCTGTTCTCCTGCTGGAGAACAGAAGTGGTGACTCAAGATACCCGGCCAGTGCTAGAACTCCCTGGAATTCCACTCTCTGTGCAGGGCCAAAAGGCACATCCACCTTGGTGGGTTTTCAGCTCCTTTCGTTCTAAGCATGAGCAAAGGACTGGTTCCTCCCTGGCGTGAGTGCTGTTTCCCGGGAGAGCTGAGGCTGGAAAAGCAGGACAGCCCTTCACACCTCACCTGCTGGAAGCTCCACRGCCTGAGGGAGCAGAGGTGCTGTGCTGCCCAGCTGCTTACCCCGAGCCCTGCTGTGCTGATAGCCAGCTGTTTGGGGATTAAAGAAGCTGTTTAAACAAAACAATAATAATAACACTGCAGGCAGGTTTGATTTATTATGTAGGGACTCCAGTATTCAAATGAGCTCATGATAAATGGAAGTATTGGCTCATTAAATATTGCTTTGGAGTTTGCCCTTGGGAGGCTACAGTTTCATAGTGTAGTATGATTTGAGATAGTCCAAGTTCTTCTTTGGATAGTTGTTTTTTTTTTTTTTACCTTCCAAGAATTTCTCTGGGTTTAAAGCCACTTTCTGTTGTGATCTGTTAAAACAATTTCCAGCAAACTGTCACTGCCTGTCTTTGTCTCTTTATGACATATGATAACCACTTTTATTTTGTTCTCTACTGTTTCAAACCCAGGCTTGGGTGTGACATTTGGAATATCTGCACTTTGCTTTGTGCTGTTTGCACTGAGGAGTGTGGTGGGATGTCTGGAAGCTGTGAATTATGAAGGCGAGCTGTGCTACAGCCTGCCTTAATTTAAAAGTACAGCAGTTAGAAAAACAAGGTGCCTCGCTCSCACTTCTTCCCTGGCACGTGAAGCAATTGTACTCTGAATGGAAGCATGGATAAATCTGGATAAATCCCTTCTCTGTCTCTGGTCCCACGTGTAGGGCACTGTTCCTGTCCCAGCTGGCCAGCCTCTGTCCCCCAAGGCACCAGAGCCATCCAGCAGCCAGCAAACTCAAATATTAAACTCCCAACAAAAGGCAAAACAGGAGAGGGGTGGGGCTATCCCACTTGCACTCTCTGGAAGTGCATGTGGATGGATGCCTTTTCTCCTTCTCTGTCCCAAGGGTTTAACTCCTGGTTGCCCTGGATCTTGTGTTTGCAGCCATAGGGTTGATGCACCTTCAGAGCACAAGTGAGCAGAGGCTTCAAATGAAACAAGGCAGGAAGTGAAACGAGAATCTCACTGTGGCATGGCTTTAAATCCTGGATTTGCATTAGACTGAGTGGAAAGTCAGAAACCTGCATCCCGAGATTAAAAATACCACCGAGCAGCGCGAGCACCGCTAATTGTGGGTTTACAGGAGAAAGGCAGAAACACGCTGAAAAGTTGGCTCACAATAGCAGTTGCTGCATCCTAATCTCCTGGTTCCTTTCTTGCCTTGCTAATAATAAGTAAGACTAATTTAATTTTCACAACATCCCAAATCTGTGGCTCTATGATTCAGAGACTTAATAAGATTCTCTTGCCGAGCCAAGAAAAGCTTAGTGGTTTTGAGCTTACTTTCTGCTGGGTTTCAGTTTCAGGACATTTGTGCAGTGTTGTTGTTTGTTGTTGTTGTTGGGTTTTTTTAAAAAAAAACAACTTGTATTCCATCAGGATTACTAGTGTCTCTGTTTAAATTATTATATGTGTAAATTGGTTGTGCTGGAGCTGGGCAAAATCTTGAGCAAAAAAGGCAAATTTTGGCAAAATGAAAACGAGTTGTTTTGATTTGCCACACTTCTTTTTTTTCGAGAGAGAAAAGAAACAAACCTATTTTGTTTCAGCCTTTTCTCAGTAAAAGGCTTTGAGATTTTCCTCTTTGGAGCAACTTTTCATTGGGAATGATCTTCGGAACTAACTTTTGTTAAAGGGGCTGAAGAGTCAAAGCAAAACATTTGTTTCAGTCGACCCCAAATGAATTTTTTTTGCTTTTGAAACTTTTTTCAGGGTTGCCAGCGAACCGAAAAATCAGTTATTCACCCAGCTTTATATCCCATATACTGATGGAAACTTCAGAGCCCCGCCGTGACTGTTTATGTGGTGCAGCTGCCCCTAAGCCCTCCGTTTATGTGTGGGTAAATTATTCTGCTGCTCGGGGGTTGCATGAGACACCAAACCACGCCTGGTTGTTCTCCCTTGGGTTAACAAGGAGGCAGCGTTTTACAAAGTGTGTTTTTCGCTCTTCTTTCCCGTGGCAGGTGCTACCTTTGCTGGCCCAGGTACAGCTGCAGGACCTGTTCTATGCTAAAGGCTGTGAGAGGAGCAGGCCACTTAGGAGCTGGGTTTAAAGCAGCAGAGTCGAGCTTGGCTTTGGGGATAGCTGTACTGCAAAAATATGAGTGCAATAATCAAGAAAAGAAAGTCCCTAATTTCAGGGTTAACCACAGTCAAACCCCACGTTTAAAGTGTGCTTTTCTTATGGTTACTCTGGGTGATAAATTATATATTACACGAAGCTATTGGGCTGTTTTAACTCTTTTTGTCAGGGCACATTCTCTCTGTATGGAGAACTATCTGCAGATGGCACAGGGTGTTCTGGAACAACAGAGCCAAATTTGCCCATTTTACTGAAGCTGGTAGAAAAAAGTTTAGATCAGTTGCTTTAGAACAGACACCATAACCAGAAATCCCTGGTCCTGCTYGCCTGGTGTGGATTGCAAGTCTGCTGGAGAGAAAGGAGTCAGGCCAAGTGGGTTTGTTCCTGCTGTTTATCTTAAATCTTAATTTAAGCTTAAATCTTGATGCCTCTCACTTGAAGCATTGAAGCATTTAGAGCAGCACAGGAAAACAGGCTCGGTGCGTGAGGTTCCTGAGGCTGCAGTGTTCCCTTTGTGCCATTGTCCCAGGGAACCCTTCCCAGCCAGCTGGGTGCGTTCTGGCACCCACACCTGGTGCCAAAGCCTGTTCTGCCTGGGCAGGGGTGCTGGGCAGGCTGGAGCCACCGTGCCTGCCCTGAGCCTGGCAAGCATCAGCCAGGCTAGGATTTCCTGGAGAGGACTATTTRTTTGTAAATTACATCTTTCTTACGCTCACCTTCGGACCTGCCTCAGGTCAAGGCACGAAATGAAGTTAGTTGGAGCCAAGTGGATTTGCTATCCCCCAGAAGCAGCCCGTGGACTGTGGGAAGGTCAGTTTTCCTCCCATCCTTTCTGATGACACTTCAGTTTGGCAAGTCCTGAGCCCTTCTCGGAGCCCTTCTCCTTCCCCAGTCTCGTTCACTGCAGCCCCTGCACCTCTGCTGCCCACGGGAACCTGCCTGGGAGCAGCTGCGTGGTGGYTGAGCCGGGAGGAAGGTCGTGGTAGGAGCACGGGGCGTGGGAGGGGAGGCAGGAATAAGAGTTTCTGGCAGGAGGGAGCAAGCTGGGACTTGCCGCCTTTCCGAGCTTACCCCTAGGGCCTCATCGAAGAGTTGTCCCTCCTGCCCAGCACGTTTCTCTCCCTTTTCCCCCCCACTCCTTTGCCTGGGATGACACAGTCCTGGGTTGTCTTTGCTTTCGTGTGTGGGACTCCAGACTGGTTGAACCAATTCRCAGTGGATGATTCACTGGACACGTTTTGGCCCTTGCTTTGCTCCCACAGTGTTTGTGCMGTTCCTAGGGCCGTGCTGTGGCTCCCCTTCTGCATCACTGCTGTCCCCAGAGCCCCCACCACACACCAGGGGTGTACAGATCATCTCCTCTCTGCAARTAATTCTGGATGTCCTGGTGACCCCTAACCCCCTAAGTCAAGGCTTTTCAGTAACTCAAATTGAGTGGCAGAGGTGATTTAGGTGATTCAATTTTTTTTTTGGTTGCATTGGAGTTGTTCACTTGGACTGGACAAAGGAAAACCAGAATTTAGTTAATAGTAAGTAATAAGCAAGGCCACACAGTGTTTGGGGAGTAACCTGTAGCACCAGAGGGATGGAGGGGGTGTTTGGAAATCTGCTTAGAACTTCTGCTCTCTGTTTGTTGCTGTTGCTGTGTGTCTGCAGGGTGTCATCCAAACGGGGGTGGCCTCAATGCCAGCGTCGCCTCTGCCAGAGCTGTCGCCTGCATCCGAGAGGGCAAAAGGAGCGAACTGCTCAGCTCTTCCCCGGCCCCCCCTGCCCTATTGTTTCCCTGAATCCTTTTCCTTTCCAAGGTGGGAGCAGCCTGGCTCCCAGAGCAGCACAGTCCAGTTCTCCCTCGCTGACTGTGAGTCAGAGTGCTCGCGAGGCTCGTCAGCGGGAGGAGCTGCTCCGAGGAACGTGGCGGTGACGCCGCTGGAGCACRGCCAGTTCGGGTCTGTGCCCGCGGTGTTCCCGGTGTCACAGCGTCAGGGGGCTGGAGACGGAGCAGCTGCTGCGTGCGGGGACCAGGCRCACCCACAGGTAACCCCAAAAGGCTTTTCCCATCCTGGAGCTGAGCTGCTCCTCTCCTGACCCCCAAGCCCCTCGTTGGGTGAAAGCTCCTCGGCTGGGATCGAGTCTTGCTGCAGGAGCTGGATTGCCTCTGGGCTGCACTGGCCAGCCCCTGTGTGGTTTTTGAGCATCTCTCCTGCTTCCAATTGCACATATTTCCTCCTGGGGGATATGACCTGGGTCCAGGCCCTGCTCTTGCTTTCATCCAGTGAAAGCCAAAGTCTGGCAGCTCAGCTCACCAGCCCTTCCTCAAACCCTGGTGTCGCCTAAAGCTGTGTCCCCACAGCCACTATAGGGAAGTGGGATGTTCTGGTGCCTTAAAAATGGGGTTACAGACAGGACAGGTGGTCTCCAAATTGACAATAGGTGCTCCTCAGCCCTGGAATTGGAGCATTGACTTGAGGCTGGAGAAGACAGTGGCTGAGGTGACGCTCAGTCCCATTCAGGGTGGCAGAAGCAGCTTCTTTACACTGCTGGCTGGAGGCGAGAGGTGCAGGAGCAGAGGGCTGGGCTTTTAACTGTCTGGAAATGGAGTCCCCCTTCCGTTCGTGTCCCGGGCCGGCTGCCAGGCCTTGCATGAAAGTACTGCTGCTAAACCAGTCAGGAGCCAAAGCCCCCCTCATCCACAGCCCCTGGGTTTGTGGCCCCTCTGGATTTTCCCAGTGGGGTCTCCTATTTTCCCCCCGCACACCCCTTAATTTAAGGTTGTATTAGGCAGACCTGCTTCACCAAGTTTTCCCACCAGACAGCAGGCAGGGGAAGAAATGCAGACCACTTAGTGTGACAGTGCTGAAGGATTTAGGTGGAAACCTTTGGCTGCAACATTAACCCCTGGCAGGCAGGAAAAAGGCAGTGGTAGGTGCCTTTTTCCACCATCAGGGCAGGRGGAAGAGGGTTTCATCCTTCCAGGCCTCCCACCCCAGCAAACCCCCCAGAAGGAAGGAGCAGGCTGGCCAAATTAGCTCTGCCAAAGGGTTGCAAGCCAGGCAGTAAACTCCCTTTGGAGCAGCCCAAATAATCCCTTCTCCATGCAAACTGTAAGGCAGTGTGCAAGGAAAGCAAGTCCAATGTTACCCTACCTGAGTATTGTCTTCTAGCAAACTTCCAGGGGTTTGTGGCTTTTTTTCTCCTTTTCTTCCCCCTCTCTAATAAATGCAGGGCTTGGCACAAGCACAAAATCCATGTCATCCCTGCTCACACCAGGAAAGGAGCAAGTACTGAAGGCTGCAGGCCAAACTGCGTGAAGGAGAGAAAGCAAGGGGAGGAACAGGGTGAGGGGGAGGAAGCCCAGTGAATAGGGGGAAAAGGAGAGGAAATAGTCCAGGGAGAGTAGCATGAGGTGGGGAAGGCAGGGCCAAAAGAATGGAAGGAAATCCTTGCAGAAATGGGCTATTTGAAAGCTGTTCCTTCTGTGCTTTCCCCTGGCAGATGCACTAGATCTGGAGGTGTTTGGGGAGGAATCTGCTGGCTTTTGGGGACATGTTGGTTGGAAAAGGGAGAGGGAAGGAGGACTAAAAGGAAACCTCTCTGCCCCCCACCCCAGAGCACCTGGCATACTTGGAGTGCCAGAGGATGAGATGTGGAAGTCAGTAGCTGTGCCCAGCCCGCTGCCACACACAGAGCCCCTGTGGCCACAGCACACAAGGCTCCTTCCCCTCCCTGGCCACCTTGTTCTTTGGAGAAGAAGGAAGGGTGGGAGGGAAAACCCATGATCTTGCTGGCCTGCTGCCAGTTGCTAAGGCAGTTTCTTCAAAAGGGAGGGGAGCTATGGAAGGAGGGAGCTGCCTGGAGAGGAGGCAGATGATGTATGCAGGGACCAGGCAGAGAGAGGAGCCAGTGATGGAGGCAAATGGGACCAGGGGGCTGAGTGAGAGCAGAGGGAAAGGAGCCCAGAGGAGAGGGGTGAAGTGGAAAGGGGCAGGGGGAGCCAGGATAAGCAGCTCGTAGCACAGCTCAGCCATGGAGCCAGCATCCCAGCAGACCTGTCGCAGCTGATGGGTTTGCTGTGGTTCACAGCAGCTCTACGAAGCACTGCCTGTGGCTGGAGGGGATTTTGTTCTCCAATGATTCTTCCCTGCTGTGTTTCCTCTGGTGAGTACGAGATGCGTGTGGTCCAGGGAAGCTGGCTGTGCTGCGTGAGCAGGGCTGGGAGCAGGGCTTGCYGCTATTGCCAGTGCTGGGAGGAACACGTGTCCCACATGGATGTGGAGGTTAGAGGCAGGGAGCATTACCCCTCCTGGGCAAGGGCACTGGGAGCGTGGTGCACAAAGGGTGCCTTTTGCCATCTCCTCCTTGCCTCAGTGCTGCATTTGAGTCTTTCTGCCTGCACGGCACGTACTTGAGCAAGGCCCGTGAAAGCTGGTGACTGCCTGGCCCCAACTCCCTGATATTCCAGTTATTTGGGCCTGGAGAGGAGCTTAGTGTGGCTCTTGTTTGCTGGGGAGTTGCTGCCCTGACTCGTGGTGATAACCGAGCAGCAGCAGAGCTGAATGCAGACCTGGGCCATTGCTGCTGGCAACAGCAGTCGCTGAGCCACTGCTCAGTGCCGTGGTGCCTCCTCTGCCTGGAAACCCCTCCTGGGTGGCACCCCCTGAGGAAGGGAGGGACTGTCCTTCAGTCCCCAGGGTACCCCAGAGTCCTGTCACCTCTAGAAACAAGGTAAGTGCCTCACTCCTACGGTGTGGTGTTGGGGTGAGATACTCGGACTTGAACCTCATCCGGCCTGTGGCCATCTCCAGCCTGCTTCCTGCTTCCTCCTGCTTCCCGCACGGCGCTCTCAGAACAAGCCTGGTTGTGGACAAATGCCTGGAGCTGCCCTCTGGTCAGGGCAGRCACTGCAGGGAGACGCAGCTCCCCGCGGGGATACCCTATTTTAAAAGCCCAGAGCAATGCTTTGCCCTCGCTGAGGTGGAAGGATGGAGGGTTGGAGTGGGTGGGAAGCTGCTCCCTGCAGSCGGTGGGAAGCAGGGCTCTGCGCAGTCTTGGTGTTCTGCGCTGGAGGCATCTCTCACTGGCAAGTCAAAAGTGAGGAAAGAATCTCTTACAAAGTAGGTGGCAACAAACCCGGAGCAGCTTCGGGAGTGCAGCAGCGGCATTTCCGCCGGCCCCGCCTCGGGTCCATGCACCAGCACCTGGACACGTCCGTACGGGAGCCGATCCCGTCGGTGCCGGCGGGGGCCGTGGAGCCCGGGTGGGAGCCGAGCCCCCGCGCAAAGCGTTCGCGCCGTAGCCCCGGGTGCGCTCCAGCCCTGTGAGCGCAGCGCTTGCTGAGCAGACAGAAATTCAATCCCGGGCTGGCTTTAGTTCTCCCACTTCTCCTTTCTTTGCGTTTCTCGCGCCCCGCGTCCCCGCAGCCATTTGTCCCCGGCGGCAGCTGGTGCGGAGCCCGCGGCCGCTGCGCCGTAACGCGAGCCAGCCGGGATGCCGCCGGGATGCCGCGTGCGCCACGCCGGGACGGGGAGAACGCGCTGCTTTTCCGGCTGGTTTTCGGTTCGCCGTAAATCCAAAATGGAGCAGTCGTGCTCCTGCGGGTGCAGGAGGCCGCGCGAAGCGTGCGCAGGGGCTGACTCATGTGCCGAGCAGCGCGGCCGGGGCAGCCCAGACCGCTCCCGGCTGCACAGGCGCGGCCACAAAGGCTTGAGCCCAAGGCAGGGGCGAGATCTCYCTCCTGGCTGGCCCTGAAAGCAAACACCAGGCACCTGGAGGAGCGGGGAGGGGAAGAGGGCACTGATAAATGAAGCCGTGGATTAAGGTATCAGATGTTTCCTGCTGCGATTTAATGCCCTGAAGGACAGTGCATTCCACGTATTAAAAGTGGGCAGGTTCTGCTCTGGGCCAGCCTGGCAGCTCCCCGGGAAGCTGCTCACACGCCAGGGCCCAGCTCAGAGCTGCAGCTCACACACAGCACAGCCGAGCATCCCTCGGCGCACGTAGCCCTGGAACGGCCACGGAAGGACAGGGCCACCACGGGCACCTCTCTGAGCTGGGGACAAAAGCCTCACAGCAGGAACAGGCCTCGCATAAGGTGATATTTCTCATGTTCTGTCAGGTGGAGTGGGGYGAGAGCAGGCTCTCCCTCCTTTGTCCCTTGCCACCTCCCACGGGTGRAACACCCCCCACTCCTGGCAGCCCTCCTGGGGTCTGTCTTCCCCTGACAGTCCTCCTTTGTGGAGGGAAAAGACAAAGCCAGAATTTATTTTAACTGTTTATTGTATAATATAAAACTACAAAAGTAAGACTGCTCATTTCCATGTACATTTGTCCAATTGTTTTTTTGATTACAGCCCATACCTACATGTGAATACAGTAATCTGGTTTCAGATGTCTGTAATATTGCATAGAAAAGGCACAGCTCTAAGGTCTGTGGGAGGGGAAGGGGAAATACAGCCTTTTTTCATTTTTTTCTTTTTTTTTCTTTTTTTTTTTTTTTTTGACAATAACAAGCCCTGTTCAAACAACCATGCACTGAACATGTCACACTATTTACACCTTTTCCAGAATCTTGGCCTTTACAGGCACTAGTATGGAATATGCTCAGAACTAGATAGAAGTTGAGGTTGGGATTTTATCTGCAATTTGTGTTTTTAAAGAGGTTCCAGAACTTGCATTAGGCTTATTTTCAGAAAAAGAAAAAGTGCTTAAAAAAGAACTAATTTATTTTTAGAATGTTCAGTCTCATTAATTAATAGAATATTGAAAGCAACTTGCACAGAAGCAGGATACTGAAACCTGATTGGGGGAGGGGGAGAAAAAAAGAACAAAACCAAACCAAAAGAAACCCTGTAACAAGAACAAAAAGTTCAAAACATGCCAGAATGAATTAAACGGTTTGTCAGACAGGACCTATTGCAATTTACTCAGTTTAATGGTAATAAAATGTAAACTTTGGATTCAAAATTATCAGTTTTAAATAACCCAGGCTCTTACCGCACAGCATTGAGGAAAAACCAAATTACCTTGCACAAGGTCCGAATTTCTCCTGCCAGTGATTGCTTCAGACGGTGGCTTTGCTGTCTTGCTCTCCCAGCTGGCTGCAGGAAGGTGCCGGATCGATGTCCGGACAGACGGCGCTGCAAAGCTGCTTTCTCCAAGAGGGATATTCCCCTTCCTTTGCTCCCAGGGCTGTGGGGTCCTGCTGGAGGGGCCTGTGGAGCCCAGGACTGGCTGGTTGGCCACAGAGCCGGTGGGTTGGGCTGCACGGGGCAGCCAGGACTTCCTGCCCGGCCCTGCCTCCGGGCAAGGCCGCGGTGTCAGCTCTGGCACAGCTTCGGGGGCTGGAGGGAACATCCTGCCACCTTCTATGGCTGTCCAGCCCCAGGGACTTCTGCTGGGCCTCCCAGGGGTGTTTACATAATAAGCAAAAAGAATCATCTTTTTTAAACCTTTCCCAGGCCCGCACGATGGAGATGATTGCGTTTGCTCCTGCCTGCGGTGGCAGATTCCAGTGGCGTGCCAAGGGAGGCCCCTCTCAAGAAGCTGAYGGGGGTAGGAGCCTGATTAGAACTAATTTTGAACATAAACCTGTCCCTCCTCCATACCTTTTTTTTGCATATTTCAAACAACCAGACCCATATTAGAAAAAGAGTGTAGGGAAAAAATAATCCTGTGATCCATGCATATCCTGACTGGAACTCAATTCATTCTTTCTGAATCTGGCTCCCATACCCTTTTTCATACAGATTTACATTCCTACAAGAGGATACATTCCTACCATACATTCTGTACATGTTACAATCCAGATGTTGTTAGCTTCACAATAAAATAAATATATTTACAGAAGAAAAAAAAAGAATAAATAATTTATGAAAAAAAATCACTTCAAATCCAAAGCTCTCTTATTCTGCTCCCATCTTGTCACTTCATTGCACGTWAATGTCAATCTCCATCCCTGGTGTAGGTCTCAGAGAAATTCCATGCATGGCTGCTGTTGGGACCATGGCACAGGCCCAGCTAGAGACAGTCAGTGACTGTGCAGGGAGAAAGCCACACCTAAACCCTTCTGCCCCTAGCCTGCACCAGCCTTCCCAACCTTCTGCTGAGTCCCATAAGTCAAGTATGCTTTTGTCCTATGGGATTCCTGTAAGGATTCTGTCACAGGACATGCGCTTCAGCACCAAGGAGCCACAGACATTGTCCAAGTGGCAAAGTGGATTTAGAGCTTGGCTCCTGCTCTGTGGATACAAAAACTTCACCTGACCCCACTTAACAGCACAGGTCCCCAGCAATGGCACTGATGGGAGCTTTTGCCTAGCAGGTGGTATTTGTGTAAGTACATGAGTAATCCTGAAAACCAGGCGCTCCAGCATTCTGCAAATCAGTTTTTAACCATGGCAAGGCCAGCGCCTACCATGCTGCCGTGTGAGACTGGTGCTGCTACAGGTTTGTGCAGGGTGTGCTCCCAGCTACTCCAGGTGCAGAGTCAGGCAGGGCTGTGGGTTCTCCTGCAAGGGCTGAGGACTGCTGTGGAACAAGGGCTGGGGGGGAGCCGTGGCTGTCCCCCCTCCTCCCCATCCCTCCTTTCCTCTGGTCCCTAAAGCTACGCTTGGTCAATGGTTTTCTGTTTGAAGCAATAACTTACTTTCTCTTTAGTCTGTGTAATGACTCAAATCCATCAGCATCCTGGTGCTTCCCACAGTTCAGCTTGGGAAAAAGAAGAAAGCAAACCCACCCCCTGGGCCAGTGCTCCCCCTCCTCCTCCCCCAGCCCATGCCTCTCCCTGGCAGATGAATTGGGAGCCAGAAGCGCCTCTCGCAGCTGTACATGATGCATTTCATTTCCATTAGGAGTTCCTTCATTGCAAAAATGTATTTGCTCTTATCCTGTGTCTGTGTGCATATCTATGTTACATCTATCTATACACTAATAAATATATATGGCCTGTTTTAAAGTGCCAATTTATAAAAAGCCGCCTCCTTAAAAGGCAGGCAAGACCCAATTTCATCCATGACAAGAAGGGAGCAGAATTGACTGAATATTGCCAAATGACGTAAAACATAATTTAAAATTTCTTAAATAAATATAAAAGTTATTCCTAAAGAAGCCATAGGCATGTCAACAATACAGGTTGTAACCGGCACTCAACAACTAAAGTACCATTGGAAAACTAAAATGCCATAGCAACTTCAGCAATAGGCATGATACATTGCAAACATTTTTTTCTTTTTAAATTAAATGTACACCACAATGAACTTAGGAAAACAAAAAAAAAAGCTATTGGTGCAGTTAAGAAGACTTCTCRGGTGTTAGGGGAAGGGGACCATGCATAGAAAGCTGTGTCTGTATACTCGTTGTAAAACGGGTCTATAAAGTGTAAAGCAGGTAACACAGTCGATACAAGAACCCAACTCTATAGGAGATGCCAAGTGGTGTCACACGACTGGCTCCAGTTTCAACAGCAATGGATATCRAAGCGAGTCCATCCAGTGCAGGTACGAGATGAGCTTCACTGCAGTAATACTGAAGTTGCCTTTTTCAGCACTTAGCACAGTGAGGTGGGAGAGGGGAGGAGAAATGCTCCAAGAAAGGGCGAGCGGACACTCCCAGCCCCGCTCCTCTGCCCGCGCCCGTCAGTCAGGAAGATGCCACGGGAGGTTGGCTCTCGGTGGGCTCCGGGCACGTTGCTCCCCCTCACAACCGTTCCCGGGAGCTCCGGGTGAGGAGGCGCCGWTCTCCGCCGGGTTAAGGCGCTCCACGTCAGGCGGGATGGGGGGCCTGGCACGGGGACAGYGCCCGGCCCTGGGGCGGGAGCCGCGGCCACGGCAGCGCTCAGGACCTCCTGGGGTGAAGTTCCACAACTGTTTCCTGCCAACTGCTTCACATACGTGTTGGAAAAGGACATGGCTCTAAGTTTCAGGAATCACAGTAGTGCGCAGTGGGTACAGCAGGGAGCAAACACTTGTGAAACTCCGACAGAAGCAGCTCCCAGCCCTTTCTTAAAGCACTTTTTTTTTTGTTTGCATTCAGGGAAACCGACTGCAGGCTTATTTGATCCAATTTTCTCTTTGCACCATACACATATAAAACATTACAACTCTGTATAAAAGTACAAGTGGTTCTTGTACATCTGAATTATGCAGGAACTATGTGAGCAAATCCTATCAAAATAGCTATTTTTTTGTGTGTATAAACAGCATTTGTTTTTAGAAAAAACAATATCATAAACTGCAGAATCTGTACAAAAATATAAAATAAATTTGGGCAGCAGTTTCTAAACAGCCATGTAAATGCAACACTTAAAGAGGAGCAGGTTAATGCCTCCAAAAGGCTGAATTGCTAAAGTCAACCTATACAGGGCTAAAATGGTATTGAGATTATCTAAATAATAAAATTTTTTACCTCTTGCAATAAAACTTATAGAAAAAATAGACAAGTATGCACATGCAATTTACAGCTTTCCCCAACATAATCCTTGTGCTTAGCTTTTACCTTTTTTTTTACCTTTTTTTCTTTTTTTTTTGTAATAACATAACATTGTCTACAATACATATTCTTTCCTATACCAGGATATTCGGTCKTCCTTGAGGAACCACTTTAAAAAAAATACATTAGAAGTGGTCATACATGGATGAAGGCACTCCAACTCTGCTCGAAGCAAAAACTAGTGTGATCCTTTTCTTTTCAAAAAAGGCAAGCAAGGATGCATGCACAGTGCTGTGAATCGGGGCTGGGAGGGACTATGGAAATACTACCAAGTGTATATACTGGTACTTAAAATTAAAAAAAAAAAAAAGGAAAAAAAAAAAGAGAGAGTTGCTRTATTTCTAATCTTTTAAGACCCAACAAGCACCTCCATGATGTGATCCAGTTCTGTGAGATCCATTTTGAAAGGCTGATTTGGAGTTACTGGTTGACTGCTGTACGGAGCGAGAGTTTTTAGGAGCTCATCTGCTGAGACAGGAGCCATTTTTGAGGCGGCCCCCGTGGCAGACGTGCAGGGGTCAAAATCATACATGGACGTATCAATGTCAGCGAACAGAATGTCATCCAGGGTCAAGTCCGTGAGGAAACCTGTGGAAGCTGTTATCTCAAAGTTGCCGGGTAGGGGGTCCATGAGTTTGGATTCAGCCGTTCTGCTCTCCGGGAGGCCCTCGGGCTTGTGGATGTTGGACTCGCCGGGCGGGGCTTTGGAGTCGTCGGCTGCCGTGTCGGCTGCTACTGCCTCTGCGGAGGTAGGTGCTGGACAAAGCTCCTCGATTTCGTCCAAGGCTGAGGAGAAGCTGTCCTTTACTGGTGGGAGAGCAGGAGGTGGCGGTTTCGTCGGACCATCGTGCTGGACAGCCGGGGAAGTGCAAAAAGTGTCGTCCTCGAGCAAGGAGGCYGGGGTGAGGCAGGACTCCAGGGGCATAGTGCTTACGAAGTCGGCGGGGAGCAGGGGCGGCGAGGCCAGGTGGCTGAACGCCGGCTGCGCCTCGCGGAAGTTGTCGCTGAGAGGGTCGGCAGGCTGCGAAGCGGCCACGAACATGGGCCTCAAGCTGCCTTCTTGTTTGAGTTCTTCCTGGATTCGCCTCAACATGTTGTTAATTAAAACTGTCTTTTGCAAGCTTGGCTCKGTTAATGGCCTGTGGTTATAAAGTTTCATAAGGGAAATGTTGAAGATAGTCTGACGCTGTAAGGTGTAAGACACCTTAGAGGGACCGTCAGTGGGAGACACCACTTTGCCTTCCAACCCATCTTCATGCTCGTCAAACTTCCGCTTTCCTCCTTTCCCCAACATATATCTGCAAGGGAAGAGAGGAGACCGGTGAAGACAGCAAAGCAAGGGCACATCTGTGCACATCAATAACTYGGTCTTGGCCCACAGCAGCGTGAGGAGGAAGCAGAAGCCACCTTAACTCTGGGCCATCGTGTTTAAGCATGGCTGTGCTGGTAAATTCCAAGCAGGAATTCAAACAGCATYTGTAATACCCCAGATCTTGCACGCTTGGCAGCAAATTTCCTCTTGCATACGTTAAGCGTGGTCCCCAAATATCTGTCCATAGGTGCACAAGCCACAGACACTGCACTGAACTTTTCTTTACATTCCYTGCCTGGGAATACAAATGTAAAGCAGCAAAGTTCTCACAATGAATTTCCTCTTTTATTCAAAAGTGTGTTCACGGGGGAAGGGAAGTGGGGCTCAAGCAAYTGTGTGTTGAGAGAAACTTTCCCAGTGAGGTTGGGAGATCCAGCCCTTTGGTGCACCAGCATCTACACATATGGGTTTATTTAGCTGATTGCCTAAGGACTGAACTACCACAGCAGGAAATGCAGTTATTACACTCAGAATTAGATAAATTACAGATGAAGAAGAAGAAGATCTGTCAAGTCTTTTAGTCTAATCCCCAAGACCACTCTCTGCACTACACTCTGCTGCTGGTCAGATGGCAGATCTTGAAGGAAACAGAGGGGATTTTACCAAACTTGCCCCCCATTATAAATAATTTCTGAGCTAAGATTAAGTAGGGCAGTTCAATCCCCAGTGCCATCTCTTCCAGGATGTTTCAGAGCGCCTGGAAATGCTCCTCTACATAGCACAGTCCCAACCTCATTTTGTCACCATTATTTTTGTGACATAAAGATCCCCCCAAACGCAGAGGAATGAAGGAATCACTGTGCTGTGACAGTAGCACGGCCCAACGTTATGCACTCTCTTTTTCCCAGGTATAGAGCAGTGAGGTGCTGGAGCCATAACCCACTCACTCTTTTAAGAGGATCATAGGCAGCTTCCTGTTCATTCCTGTATCCCTCCCTCTGTTTAACAAATTCTTCTGGCATGAAGAATTTTGCCTTGCTTACAGAAAAAAAACGTGCAAGAGGCTTTCTAGCCACAGCTATCCAGAAAGAAGTTGCAACAGACATACAGATTTTTACCCCAGACCCGAGTCCTCTCATATTATGCAGCTGTCATCTAGGAGAAAAAATTTGCCTTCCTTATTTGAGTACAATTCCCAATCCCCCCAGTGGGATTGGTGCCTGCAAAATGACTGCACTAGGCAGGTCTAACACCAGTTTGATGGTCTCACACCGGTTCTGCAGACAGACAACATAGGAAAGGACTTACATCCCCACGGAAACATCCCCAAGAATAACTGACAAACATTTAAGAGCAAAGAGCACTTTGGAAGAGGGAAGCAAAAGAAGTCAGGGTTTCAATGCTAGAAGAGCTTCAGAAAGCATTAGCTGGGTGGTAAATCCAAAACCAGATCGAGTGAACTGAGCCTCTTCTGGTTAAAAATAAGTCCCAAATCCAGATAATTTTCTAGCATATTATGCAATTAAAAAAAGAAAGGCGGGGGGGGAGGGAGCAAGCTGAGCAGAGCTGAGGAACAGGTAGGCTGCCATCCAAGCTCCTTGGCCAGCTACCAGCGATTCCCGCGCCTGGAATCTTGGGTGAACAAAACCTCTGAAATTTCGCACTACTGCCGAAGTCTGGTTTTTCTCTGCTCCCTAGTGTCACTTCCATGGACTACTCCGGAGCTGTGCACACGYGTTTGGGGTGCGAGCGGGGGGCTTTGCTCTTCCAGTGTTCACGGTGGACACATTTCCTTTCACTTCGCACAGATAAGAGCAAGAAAGGGAGGATCGGTGTAGCAAGAATCGAAAACCCTGCCCAATTCCAGCACATTTTTAAAGCAGCRAGGGGTTAGGAGGAGAGTTAGCAGCTTCCCATCCCTTCCTGCTATCTCCTCCCCCTGAAAAAAGACAGGCTCTGTCCTAAAGACATACCAGTGCTCCTTCCGCAATGCTCTATTTAAAGAAGACATTTTTAAATGGCTTGGGGACTAGAAGAGTTTGAAGTTTGTCAGCCTCTGCCAGGAATGTATAAAAACATTCACTGCACAAAGCAAACCTTTTCCCCCACGATAAAGAAAACAGCCCAGGCTCCGTTCCCTGTGCTCAGTTATTAATTATTGCCAGCTGATGTTGGCAAGCATTTCGAACAAACCCAATCGAGCCCATTTCCACCCAAGATCGAGGGGCTGGTAGTGAGCACGTTTTTAAAGCTGATCAGTAAGAACTATGGGATCATCTACTAAGTAAATACTACGATAACCTCACCACGTCATTTTCCAGGAAGCTCAGAAATGATTCAAGGTTTCCTGTATGTGTGACTGTCAACTTTTTCGCATCTCACTCGATCTTCGCGTAGCTCGATTCAGAGCTTGCCCTTTTAAAAGATAAAATAGATCAGGCAACTCCCAATTTCACCTACTAGCTTTTCAGTACAACTTTCAGTTTCCTTTTTCCCCACTCTCTGAAGAGGGTTTAACCCCTAAAGCACCAAAGCAGGATGCCAGCCTAAGCGTGAGGGTTYTATTCCACCAAGGAGGCGGCTCAAATGAACACCGCTAGACTCTCACCTTTYTGAAGTTTTATTTTATCTCCTTCTCCTCTGGCATGCAAATGGGAATTGTAAAAAACGTTTTCCTCCAGTTTCCATAAATCATTTTATTCATGCTAAGCTAAGCAAGGAGGCAGTATCTTTTTAGACCAACTGATAGAGTTGGTAAAACCAGACATGCTTTTGGGGTTGCAAGTCTTTCTCTGTCTCTCCATAAAGGAATGTCATAGTTTCTGACCACTGAAGCTTAAGACAATGTTGCCTGCTTCTTCTTCACAGTTTGAACTACCTCTTCCCTCTTCAACCAACCAGTTTCATGCCTGCATTAAAGAGATCAGTGTTGTATGTCTTAAGATACTGAATAACATGTTTTTTTRAAAAAAGCAAGCTGTATAATACCAGCATTTGATCTGAATCGGTTCTGTTCATCTCAAAAACTTTGCTCCTAGCCTTTCCAGCCAAAGCTCCTGCTGGGAAAATGAAAATGCCAGACTTAAAAGATCAGCTTGACCAAAGATCAGTACAAAATGAGAGAAACCTGCACCATTCCAGGTGTCAAATGAGAGTTGTCCAACCAAGTCATGCAGCTGTGACAGGAGCAGGCAGACAACAGCCAAATACAGCACTGGACAGGCAGAGACAAAGGGGCACATTCTTGGAGGGTCTTTTATGCATCTATTTTGGCTGAGCGGCAGCCTCAGCCTGATGTATTTCTACTGCATTTTCATCCATTTGCTAGRCATAATTTTGAGGCCAAGTGTTAAGAGTTGAGACTGGACATTGCTCTGTTGTTGTTTTAATAAAGGGTGTTGCAGAGTTTTGGTCTGCAAGTTGGTTTTCAATGTTACTTAGGCATGTGGAACCAGAAAGCTGAAGAAAGACAATGGAAAAGCTGCATTGATCTGGGGACTGGGGCAGGGGGAGTTACTTGGAGATCTTCCCCAATATTATCTACCAGTTGGCTCCAGCTCTGGAAGACCCAGAACCAAAAGCTAAACCATTGTTGCTGAGAAAGATTCCACTTGCTTTTTTGCCCATTTAGGGCGATTGCACGCGCCTCAGCGCYAGAGAAACCCCAGCATTGTTTGGGAGTTGTCTTTTCTTAATTGAAAAACAAAAGTAGTATATATATTTTTTTTCATTTGCGTGTCATTTAGCTCCCTTTTATTGGCTCTGYCTGCTCTTCAGACAGAGCTGGAAAAAAATGCAGTTGGGGCTCAGTAGAAGAGATAATCAGCCTGGAGCGAGTGGTTCTCTGGAGTCAACCATCATTGATTAAAAACACCGAAGAGCTTGTGCAGTGCCTGTGTCTCTGAGCCCACTTAGTGACGAATCCCGTGCTCTCCGGAGGACAGAGGGACGTGCACGCTGTGAGAGGAGCACTGCAGTTATCGRTTGTGCTTCGGACGCTAAAATTCCACACCGCTGGACTACTTCTGAATTCTTAAACAATCGGCAGTCCGGCACAGAAAAGCACCAGATATGTAAAAACTGAGAGGAAAAGTGATTCAGCTCACCAATAATAAAAATAACCTTTAATGTTAATTCTCACAGACTTTTAACAAGTAAGTTTAAAGTATCTCTCAAGACTGAGGGCTCTTCTTGGAAATCAGTTCTACAATCCACTAGGCCCACATGTCTGCTCATCGAGACAGACAGGAAAGAAAAAAAAGGAGGAACTGAACTCCAAGAGGAACAGCRGAAAAGGGTTTTTAAGAAGTCACATTTCCACTCACAGATTTATGCCACCCTTTCACTCAGTCTAGAGGATGAACAGCTTATTAGGGTGAGATTACTTTTAGAACAAACACCATGTTGCTCAAAAAGGTAAAAGCACCAAATCCCAGAGTCCAYGGGCAATCACTGCTCTCCAGGCAGCCCAACACTGAAAGACAGGTGTGAACTGCAGGGGCTTGTGAGAGAAGGGGAGTTGAAAGCAGGACCAGTTACTTTCTGAAATCTTGGGTAATTAAAACCACAGGGGGGAAAAAAAGGAGAGAGAAAGAAAAAGGCAACTTGGGGGAATTAAAATAAAACACTACTTGTGCATGAAAAAAAAAACCCAACAAAAGCCCACAACACAAAAACCCCCCATAAGAGCCCCCCAAAGTGCAATGAGAGTACTGAATCTGCACACTTCATTCCCTAAAGTTTCATAAACCTCATATCTAAGTGAACCTCACCAGGGTTTCTCAGAGAACCTATCCAGTGAATTATGCAAGTGCTTTCTGTGTCACTTCTGGCACACGAAGTATAATTTTCCTCTCCTCCATCCTTCACTCCTCATCCTTGAGGGTTCCATTGGCTGTATCCTGGCCCAAYGGTAGTCAATGGGTGTTTTGTTACTGACTTCAGCAGAATCGGGATCTGGCACAGATAGCTGCAGGACCAAAATAAAAAGGCCTTTTATGCCAACTGGGTTCAACTGGCAAGACAAGGGCCAGATCCTCTGAGCTAACAGAGGCAGGTTGAGGTGCTGTGAGGTGTTTCAGTGCTGCTAGATCTAGCCTGAGGGACCACCTGAACTTGTAACCAGCCTCCACAACTTCAAAGTATCTGTCCCCTAGAGCTAGGGAGTCAAACCAGTAAACCTCTCTCTCCCTGTCCGTGTTTCCACATTCCCAAGGCCACAGCAGAGAGAGAGTGGACACATCTGTAGCAGACCCCTCGGGGTAGGACCATGGGCTCATCCACCACAGAACGATCCTCCTTGGCCTGCAGGATCCTGGCAAAGCAGAGCAAATCTGCCCCAGCAGGTGRGAGCACTGGCATCTGAGAGCACAGGCACTCTCCTCCCATTCAGTTACAAAGGGAAAGCGGAGGGGAAGGCCAGTATAAACCTGGCACCTTCTCCCAGCGTCGCTCAAAACAAGGGGGAGAGCTGAACAGCCCAGGTGTCGAGGTTTAACTCCAGGACCGGAGCGAATGAGCGACATGGACTTTCAGAGGCGACAGCCACAGCACGATGGAAATCACCCCTCCYTGGGGATTTCATCTGCTGACACCGGAGCGTTTGAATCCTGGCACATCCCCGGGAGCTGGGACAGCCTGTTCCACGCAGAGCCGCACGGCCACGCTCCCTGTGCTGCAGCTGGCCCCAGGGTGTGCACTGACCAGTGCGGGGGGGAAAGGGGGGTGTTTCTTCTTTTTTTTTTTCCACAAGGCTGCTTCTCGGGATCTGATGCACATTTTACTTGTTGGAGTGTACTGCATCCATGTTGCCTGGCTAGAGAGCACTCCTGACAACGCTGCCTRGTAAGAACTATGTCTCATGTCACATGTGAATTAGGAAACAAATCCCCCAACCCCCAARGAGAGGTAGAGGGAATGGAGCTGTGCTGGGGTTTCTGTCCTCTCCAGACCCAGTACTCAGACATTCCGCATTTACAAGGTTTGTTTTCCCTGACACATTTTGCATTAATTCTGGCTGCCCTTTTTTTTTTTTTTTAACTGAGTGAGGTTTAATAAGTACTTACAAAACTCTCCTTTAGAGTATATAAAAAAATTGGCCTCCTGGGTAGCTCTGTGCTTCCAGAGAGTACAGGGAATTGTTTTTATGTTTGCAAGTCTTCACTGCAAGGCTGCCAGTGCCAGCAGTAACTGAAGTGGCAGGTATTTCTCACACATATTTTATAGGGACCTAACTCTTCCCATCTCCTGTGGTGGATGGGTAAACCTYGTCTCTTCCAGAAGAAACAGAGAGGCAAGTAAAGCTCCTCAGCACGCCACTCCTGCATTTAGCAAGAAAGGCAACTTTCTCTCTCCGTAGAGAAACACAGCCTTAGCCCCCGCTTTGGGCACCTACGAGTGAACGCTGCAGGGAGAGCAGTTAGCAAGCTGAGTGGCAGGGGTCTTTTCTACTCTCAAGTTAAAATCAAAATAAGACTGAAAACCACAGTGGGTGACTCTCAGAGGCTAATCTAAGTAGGACTTACTTAGGGACTGTGCAAGGGAACCTCTGGCAAACAGGAGACAATAGAGGAAGCTCAGACTCTCATTTGAGAAGCATCTGAAGTCGTGCAGCTCTCATGGGGTTTGCCTTTGATACGCAGAGCCTGGAGTCCCCAGKTCCCTGAAGGAGTGTCCATGTTAATCAGAAAGTAAGGTGAAGCCTTCCCTAGCAAATAAGCAATGCAATTATAAAGCCAGTCAATAGTGTAACGCCAGCCAACGTGTTCCAGCGATATTTTGAAACTGTAATCTGATCCTACTGTTTCCATCCTCGTGCCTTGCCTGCTCTCCCTTGTTGCATACTGTACTATTTGAGGCCCAGAGGGCAAAGCAAGCTCTTGCTGTTTGTTCATGATCAGAAACTGCATTTGGAGCGAGAGCTCTGTGTGCACCGCCCACACCACTTTCTTGAGAGTTTCTTAAACTTGCAGCCCGACGGAGCCCTGCTAGAAAGATCTCTGCAAAACAACCAAAAACACAAACTCCACTTCTGCCTTCAGTTTCCAGCTCCTTTTCACCACACTAAAAAAAAGGCAAAGCCACAGTCCAAGGCAATCTCTGACTCTGTAGTGTGTTAAGCCTTGCAGGAAACATATGCGTCTATTAAATTGGAAACAGTTTCTAATGCTGTCAGTTTGCTAAATGTAACATGTTCCCCTGGAAGAAGTGGAGCAGTTTTAATGTTTTTGACTTACTGCACACATCCAAACAGAGTATGTCTGATAAAGCTGGAATGGGCTCCAATAAATATAGCTTAGAATAAATTACTGCCTCATTAAGTAATTGTTTGGAAAAAGGACAGCAGGTTTTCTAGATTATAGTCATGTTATTAAGGGTGTTTATAATATTAGGAATTCTATCAGGGTAGCAGAACTTAATGCAAGTTTAAATCAGAGGAGCACTTGTTAGCTCGTTAAAGCATTAAAGACTGCCCTGGCAGAACCAGAAGATGGACAAGACTGCACAGGTTCTGTGCAGGGAAAGCCAGCAAGGCACAAGTGCAAACCACTGTGAGGCTGAAGGCAAGACCAAAATCCCTGAGCAGTACGAAGCAAGAGGAGGGGATATACCTGTGTGACACACCAGGGCTAAATAAAGACATTTATTCAAAATAGGCTTTATTCACATACAGGAAGACAGTTGTCTTTACTGGGAAAAAAAAGAACAGGTTTGGATTGCTCAGCAGAGCTAATTTCTGTGTCAAAGATCTYGGAGCCAAAATGTCAATTCTCACATGCGCTGCTTCAGACAGGACTTCCCATGAGCTTCATTATAAAAGAGCGCCCAGAAGATGCAAACAAGCCCCCAACCTGCCCTTTTTTGGTCTCATCCTTAACTGGAAGCTTTAGGAAACCAGCTCTCTACGATTGCCAACACTGTCACAGCCCTTCACAGGCTTGGTGGAGGCAGAGCCCTGCTGACCACCAGCCCTTCACAGGCCTGGTGGAGGCACAGCCCTGCTGACCACCAGCCACCTGCTTTGAGCCAGATCAGGGTGGAGGAATCCCACCCTTCCCACTACCAGGAGCTGCTTTGTCAGGGTTAGTTACTGAGGGGAAAGAGGTTTTCAAGAAGATGGCAAAGCTGCCCTGGCCTCGGGTAACCTCTGTGCCAAATCTCCTTCACATCCTTCCCCAGAACGGCTGCACACTCACAATGGTGCCCGAGCCACCACCAGAAGCTTCCTCCCCGGGGTTCGACTTAGCTGAGACTCTGTGCTTCAAAGAGCCACCAAAAAGAGCTGGGCTGAGGTTTTTCTGAAATTTGGGTCTCCGTGTGGCAGCGTTGAGGAAGCAGCCAGGCCTGCCAAGCGTGAATCAAGTTCCATCGTGCTGCATACACATGGGCTCAGCATTCTGAGCTGTTGGTATCAAAAGCTCAAGGAGCTGCTTTTACACACCTGGGCATCAGCAGCAGGAAATCAGTGCTGCAGTAAAGCAAGCCAGGCACAGCACTAGGCCAGATCCTCTGACTTTACTATGTGATTAGCTGATTATTCAGCAGACTCTGCTTGTTGTCACCCAAAAAATATGCGAGGGCTTCTAGGACCAGCCAAGAAGCTCCTCCTGCTCCACACCACTGTTTCTTTCCACAAGTGCAGCGCTCTGGTCCTCCTTGCATGGAAGCAGGAGATGCCGGTCCCACAGGCAGGACCACAACACCAYGAAATCCCGTGTCAGCGGGCAAGGAGCCATGCTGGAGCCGGTGCACACAGCTCCGTGCTGGCAGAACCAGAGCCATCACCTCTTCAAGAGGTGGAGCAGCAGCAATTAAGATGGCTGTGTAGTGCTCCAGGGCCCAATTCAGCCAAGGGCTGACTGCCTTCCATTCCTTCCCACTGCAGAGCCAGCAGGCACCGGCACAGCGCAAGTGCTGTCTAAAAAGAGACACCTCACTTGTAAATGAAATTCAAAACAATCTGAAAGAGCTAGAACAGCTACCAGAAAGTGACACAGGCTGGGAAACACACGCTCCCTTTTCGCTGCTAAAATTACACGCCTGTAATGACAAGATGCTRCTGGTCAGGCTCGAAGGGAGAATGATGAAATAGCCAGCCCGGCTGCACATCCCTCCTCCCCTGCACTGGCGCACGGAACAATGGATTACGGCAACGTTGTGTTGCATTGTACAAGACATCTCTATTGGCACGCACGTGTCACGGRCTGCCTGGTATTTTTAGTGTACGTGGGGACCGAGCACTGCAGGCCCATCTCCACTGGACCCGTGTAATTCCTGCAAAGGTTAATGAGAATTGTGCGTGCACCCACGAGAGAGGAGACCCCTTTGTGTATAATAAGGGAGAGAGTTTTTCTCACCTATGCATAATTACTTTGTTTGAATCCTGTCGCATCATTTTCTCCCCAAAGAYACCTTGTTTTTCCCCCTTGTCACAGATCCTTAATAAACACATGGGGRGAAAAGAAAAACCCCCACACTACTGAAAGAACTGAATGGTTTGACAAAAAGTAGGTTATTGCTCTGAAAACAGTGTTGAATAAATTATCACAGTCAAACTGAAAAGCAGCGAGTGGCAGGATGGAAGAAGAGGAGAGAGGAAAAAAAACAAACCCTCTGAAGAAATATATACTGCAAATGCAYGATACATCCCAACAATGACAAGTCATTTTAGTTTCTGGCCTGCCGATTTTATTTGCTAACCAGTTTTGCCCTACTGAGAGTTAGAAGAGGAGAAAAGAAAGGTGTTTCCCTGGCATTTTCTAAAGTAGCTATAACAGCATGAACTGTTTTCAACATTTTCGCTTAAATGAAATGAACACAGTCCTGCAAATAAGTATATTCTGTGAAAAAGAACCCACTCACTCACAAGTTTCCCTTAAGGAGCTGAAAAAGTTGTTGGACATTTCTCCACCACCAGTGAAAACAAAACAAACCAAAAAAAAGGTAGTTGAAGTTTGACATTAAAGTTTGCTAAGATGGTGTTAAATGATGTTGGACAAGATGATAACTGCTGGCCTTTCAGCCCAGTGTACTAAAGCTCTCGCATTTGTTGAAATACAGCATGCGTTTTCAGGTCCTACAAAGGAGTCTTCTGAAAACTGACTAAAGGGAACTGTGGCCAGCCTCGAACTATTCTCAACCTGTAACAGCTATGACTTAGAGACAAAAGGGATTCCATTTTTCATGGCACCTGCTTGATTTCACAATAAAAATTACTACACCAAAGTGATGCCGTTTAAAACAGCCACCACGGGATCCACRTAAMTTCTATCTGTAGTAGTTTAAACATTTTCAAGTAAGTCATTCAAATTTAGACGGAGACACCCTTTTAACAGCATATTTTGACAACGTGTATTAAATCCGTATTTCGAAGCACGCTTAATACAGGTTAATTAACACAGAACAAACAAACTTAACCACAAACTAAGTCTTTGGAAATTGGGAGTGGAAAATGCAGAAGGAAAACAGCTCAGGAAACTGAATGTCCTAAACTTCATTCCATATTCAGTCAGGCACAACCCATTCACCTCGCCCAAGATAGTATTACACTGGTTTTCCTCACAATTAAAAGAGAAGTCCCCGTCCAAGCACACATGGATCACGGATGTTCCCCTGCCAGCAAGGGGAAGCAGAGCAGCGACAGGAAGCTTGACGCTGTGTGTCACACACACACAAAATATTCTCTCTCTTGTATTCATTCACGAGTTATTTGTGGAACACTTTAGCTAGGGGAGGAAAGTGGAAGCGTTGTTTGGAAGAGCCAGTTTTCACCAAGCAGATGGAGCAGGAGGGCAAGGGTGAGCCGGATCACAAGAGGGTAACCCAAGCAGGTTATTGCACCCCTGGGACGGCCAGCGTGAAAGTACCTCGGTCAAAATCCCTGCGACCGCAGCGCAGGCTCCTAAAGCCTAAGGGCCTGCTCCCACACAGGGCCGGCAGCAGGCACGAGACACGACCCGCAGCAACTCCTGCCATGCCACAAGCGCTGAAATAGAGCGGCTTGTCTCACACAAGGCCCACAGAGAAAGCAAAATGTTACTACCACTGTTTAAAAAAAACCACTGTGGTTCGCACACAAATGCTGCTCTCCTATCTTGATGAAGTGTGTACTTAAAAAATACGCAAATGATATGCACGCACATGCACGTGTGCYGGCTAAAGGCTTTTTTCCAGCGGAGAAAGAGTGCCTGTAAAAACACGTGAAAAGTAAAGTTTGTGGAGGCACCGGAAGACGATGATGATGTATTTCTGAATTAGGATTTAAAACTTCATTTCGCAGCTACCTGAAGTTAAGACAAAGCTGCCTTTAGGCATCCCAAACTAGTCAGACCTGCTGTAGCAGTTGCACAGTCTGCTTCAAATATGCCCTCCACGCTCCTTTCAACCTCCACCCCAACATATATCCGCATAGTTTACCTCCAGTCATGGGTGGTTCTTGCTRTAGCGCAGTTCACTCAACCTTATTGCCTGCCTGGCACGACAGGAGAGGTTTTTTAAGACTAATGTTACAGGCTACTATAAGAAACTGTAAGAAAACAGCCAACAGCTGTCACATTTCCATTAAAGGTGAGTGTGGCTCAAACAGTACACGGGTGGGATGGAAAATCTGGGATCGAGAAAACAGTTTGAACTGTTACAGATCATCTGAGCAAGCTTTRGGGCAAGTTTGGATCTTTCCACCAATTCATGGTTCTTTGAAAAAGGGAACTTCTTTTTTCTGCTACTTCCATATACTGCCCAGTTTCCAAAATAACATTAAAAGAAAACAACCCAYGTTTGAATTTTTCTCTTTGTATTCTACCACATTAAGAATACAATTTTTATTCTAACTTCACTGGAAACAAGCTGCCAGATGAAAKCCAATACACCTTACTGGTGTGAAAGCAAAGTAAACAGCCTTTGGCTCCTAATAACCACACAGACTGAGACTCATGTCATTCAATGCCACTTAAAACTCAATTCCAGAGTGACATTAAGGATAAATTCCTCTCTAAGACCATTGGTACTCAAAACACTGACCACGTTATACAGGTTGGGAACCTGTTGTATGGCAACACCCAGGATTTTAGGTACCAAGCTGAGGAGGGTACCAAACCTGTCCCCTCATTTGAAGATCTGAGCCCACCTAATGCAGGACTCCGAGCATGGTTTTAATTTTGCTGCAGGAGCTGGAATCCACGGTCACTCTGATGTGGTGGTGGCTGCTGTCTCACCTGAKCTAGATGAGCCTCCACCCTCAAAGAAGGGACACATGAAATCCAAAAACTTGCTCCCTGGTGACTTGACAGTTTTTTCAGTCCTTTCAAGCCTTCTTGCTCCTAGTCACAGCTTAAAGCCTTTTCTGAAGGCCAATGAGGCTGTACCCAATGCCCCTGGAGACCGCCCCAACTCTGCCTTGGAAATGCCCCTCAAATCAGCTCTTCCCCACCCCAAAAATCCCCTTTGCGCTGGAGGAATGTCCCAGCTAGCACATTTTCACAGCTCCTCCTGGCCACTTGGCAATGACACCCAGCATCTGACACGTTCATTGGGAGCCATTGTTGAGGCAAWCRTGGCAGTGCAGTTTCTCTTCTGCAGTGATACACCATTTAATGCCCACACAGCCAAGAGGCAGARGGCAGGGACCCTGCTGTGACACACAGAGGCCTGTTTCTCCCACTAAACCTCTGCTGTCTCCCAGCCACACGCTTGCTTTGCACCCCAGTTTAGGCTTGACTTCAGCACACCCAAGAGCAACACTAGCACAGCATTTACGGGGCCTGCTTTCCCCACTYGTGTTGGACAGTCAAGCATTGTTATCTTATTTTTGTTATAGTGTTTGCACTGGTAATGCTGAACAAACCTGAAGCCTCCACTACAGCAAACACAAAAACTGACTCTGCTTATAAAAGAATTAAAGAACTAACGCATGTTGAGGGTCTCTCTCCATTTATAGAAAACTGGCACTTCTTCATGACAGCAGTTTCTCTAACTAATGAAAGTTTAGAAATCAAAAGAAGTGGCAGAAAACATGCAATTATATCCCCCTGAAGAAAATGAGTGCTGTGCTCAGATTGGCAAATTTCATCTTCTACAAACCATTAATTAGCAAAAGATTCATCAAGACTAAAGATCTRTGCTTAGTGCCAACCTGCTTACATTGAAGCTGGACCTTGCTCTCTCCTTTGAAACACTCCTGATCTTTGGACTTGGTAACTGAAAGCTGCTGTTTCTGGCACTGATTCGTGTGCATGTTAAGGAGCCACTGCAACTGGAGCTGTCTCCTTGTGAGCCAGTTACACTATAAAGCTGAGTCAAAAGAAGGTGTCTCTCTTGCTACTCGGCCCTTATAAGAAGTAGATCACCAGAAGACTACTTACACTTTCAAAGTACTGCATTCTCCTTGTTTGACAGGTTACACTTTAAGATGTTACATAAAAGCAAAAATAGTCACAAGTATTTTGGATCACCTGTCTAGCGTTAGCACTGCCAGAGATGAACTGTGCCAGGAGTGCTTTACATCAGTGTGAAAAAAGTCAGAGTTCCTAAAAAAAAATGTTTTCCCTATGAAATATTTATTGAAAAAATAAAAGCAGCTTATGTGAATGATGGCAAAATCCTTCAAACTAGATATTGCATGAAATCTGCTGTACTTCATGGAAGCTAAAAAAAAAATTTTGAATATGAAATTTGAGGTTTTCCTTGCTATTAGGACATTATCTCAAACTCCTTGATGCCTCTCAGGCAGAGAAGTTGAGCACTTGGTATATTTATGTTATTTCCACTGTGAAACTCATTATTTCATCTTTCCCATTAAAAAGAGCAGGTGTATAAAGGAATACAATTACAACTCTTTAAGACTGCTTCATCTACAGACAAAAACCTGAAGGAGCTATGGCTATCAAGTTTCTTTTTGTTTGTTTTCAATCAGCTTCAGAGAAAAAGAAATCAGCTTGACACAAAAATCAAAGCATGTTTTAATATGCACAAAGTCTAGCTTCATTCGTTAGCAGTCCAATCCAGTTCCTGCAGAAAAGGAGTGGGTGGTTTCTGCTACCAACTTAAATGGAAGYAGGATCAGTCATGAAAGGACGAATATCTAGAGCTGTTACATTAGAGGCTGCAATACTTGCCTGGACAATGGAAGTATTCCGAAGGACACACTCTCGGATACCTGTCCAGCAGCACAAACTGCTAATCCTCCCCCTACTTCTACCACCACCACTAGTTCATTATGTTAAGTCAGAGTCCAAGGATACCATCTTATTATGTAAAAATGTATGCATCTTAACTTCAACCAGAAAGGGCTACTTTCAATTTACCCTGCTAAATCAATTGGCTAATTTCTACAGCACTAATTTTTAAGAAAACACAATTCATTTTTATAGTTTGTTTTACCATTTGAAAGCTTCCTGTGCACTGAAATGGAAAACTGAGGTGCCTGTGTCAATTTCGTACCCTCTGAGAAGTCCGTAAGACACAGGAACCTTCACTTGTGCAGGTGCATCCCTAAAATTACCAGAATGTAAAGCKAGAAAGCATTGTTTCAACTCACACACATAGCAAGGATTTACTCATTTGAGAGACAGAAGCACAACACTGGTGTTTGAGGCAGCCAAGCCCTCTCCCACCGTTGTTTGAGCAATAGTACATTCTACAGTGGCCAAATCCAGCACCCACTGACAGCAGCGGGAGTCACTCTGATGACTGCACCMGGCACCAGAGGAAAAAGCCTGGATTTTCCTGCTCCCGAGAGCCTTGGATCTGTCTGAGCACACATCGCCACACGCAACAGCTCTGGCGTGCTGCACCGAAGTTCGGGTAAAGAAGCTGACAGCCCCCCCCCCGGATGGAGATAAAATGGGCAGATTCGCTTTATTTTACACCGGCAGCTGACCCACAGCTGTAAATCAGCCACCAAGGGGGCCCACTGGACAGCACACAAACCCCTTCATGGATTTTCAAAAAAAGTGGCCCTGGGTTTTCCAGCTGTGTTTCACAAAACGCGAGAAATGTCAGCAGGTAACTGTACTCCTATTTTCACGCTTATGAAGAACTTATTTTTCCAGATCCCSATGCGATTGAAGCAGCAAACGCTCTAAATCAAAGTGGCTTCGCAGAAGGATATTATTTTCAAGCGTTCATCCACCCTGAAGAAAATCCTAATAAATATATTTCTCGCCATCACTTCCAAAAGATAACCACCTTACTCACAAAAGCCCCCCAGACGCCTGTTTCTCCGCGCTGGCGRTTCTCCCAAGGAAGACCCATGCGCGCTGTTGCTCAGGGAAAAGACAGGCTAATCCCCTGCCCTAACACCAACCCCTGAAAAGGGCCAGGCAGCGGGGCCAGCCGGGTCCTGCCCAGCCATATGTCAGCTTTGCTACGGCAGAGTGAAAGTCTCCCCCAGGCCCTTTTAGCTCTCCCGGCACCACGGCACGCACTTTTCGGGGTTCCCCGAAGCCCCGGCTCTTGCTGAGAGAACGGAGCAAGGCTGCAGCCCCCGGCTCCAGGGGCTCCCCGGCGCACACGCGAACTTACCGGGGTGGCGCGGCTTTCTTGGCGTCGGAGGGAGYCCGGCTCCTGCCAGCACAACCGGCCGCACTACCGGGGCCGGCACAGCCACCTCGATAAAAAGTATATTCCAGCTACCCGCACCTGCTTCGGCTCGGGATCCCCCCCGCATCCGCGGGGGAAGGGGCGTATTTTAAGGGCAACTCCGCCGTTCTCCCTCCTCTGCTCATCTCAGCACGATCCTCCCCGGAGGAGAGGGGGAGGATCCCCGCCCCGAGCTCCTCTGCCCGGGCACCAATTTAAAGGTAGAGATAAAACAAGCCCCGATGACTCGCAAAGCCAGAGCGGGTGTGTGKGGGGGTCGCCGCCCCCTGCCCCCTCCCCCGATGCCCCGCAGCCCCCCAGCCCCACTCACCACATGCAGCTCCACCTGAGAACTAAAGCATGGAGAGGGGGAGGTCGGAAACTCTCGCCCTAGAGCAGCTCCATATGTCGCTCCTCGCCGCGCCGCTCCGGGGAGGGGCAGGGTGGGATGCGGAGGAGGAGGAAAGGAGGAGGAGGAAAAGAGGAGGAGGAGGCAGGAGCAGGCGGTGTGAGGATTTAAGCCTCCGCTCTGCCCCGGCGGCTGCGATCACGCAGCATTATACAATGGAGGAGGAGGAGAAGAAGGAGGAGAAGGAGGAGGCACCACCAGCCCCGGCTCCCAGCACTTGCCGCCAGCACTGACGACAGGGGCGGCTCCGGCGAGCTCCTCACCCTCCGGCCCGCGTCAAAGCTCCGCCTCGGCCCCGGCCTTCCTCCCCCGCCCCCCACTCCCCCGCTCCTCCTCCTCCTCCCTCTCCTCCTCCTCCTCCCCCGCTCCGGCTCCCCGCGCTGCCCACGCGTGCCCCGGCCCCGGGCGGGCGGCGCGGCCCCCGCAGCCGCCGCGGCTTCCCCGGGGAGCGCCGGCCCGGCACAAAGGCGGGTGCCAACGCGCCCCGACCGCAAATATGACAAGTATCCCTGCTATCCGGCGGTGGGGACCCGGCCGGGGGACGGGGCTCGGCCAGCCCTGCTCCCTCCGCGGGGCCGCCCCCCGGGTTTGTCCCGGTACAACCCAAAATTGTCCCCCCACACCTCCGGTCAGCCCCCGGCCCGGCCGAGCGGAGCGGGGGCGAGGAGGGGATGTGGAGAAAGCCCGGAGCGCTGCCGGCCGCCCCCCGCCCCGGGAGCTCACCTGGGAGCCGAGGGAGGCGGCGGCCCCCGTCCGTGGAATCCTCGCTGCTAATTTGGGCTGTGCAGATACCACCGAAGCACAGAAATGAGGCCAAACGGAGATGTTCGAGCGCGCGAAGACTTGGGGGAAGGAGGGAAGCGCTTGGCACCAGGCGCTATCTGGAAAGAAGACGATTATTTTAAGTCACCTCGATGATTGTGTTTTCGAAAGGGGCTGTAATCTCAGCCGGCGCTGTTAAAGGCGATTCAAACACCTTACAGTTTTGGCCGTAGCCCCGGCAGGCATCTCGGATCATTCCGGCCTTTCATGTGCCACTAAACCGGTTGTACTTCGGGACAATAAAGCTTTAAGACCCAATATAAAGGCGATTATTAGTCATTAATATCACGACTCGTTTAGGTATTATCCTCAAAACGGTCTGTAATGATTTGTGATCAATCAAGATGATGGTCTTGTAGAAACTAAGTTCCATTTTCAGTTAGAAAACCGAAAAGGAAAAGAAGGATACTTTTAGAAGGAAGATTTCCTCACCCTGGAAACTGTATCTGACAAAAATCCACTAAAGAAAAACAACTCCAAACAATTAAAATAGTGAAWCTGCCAAAATAAAAGGAGATTAAGTGCTGATTTTATGGATTCTCAAAATTATAATTCAAAAGACCCCATCTAATTGATGTTTAAACACCAGGACTGGCACCTGAGCACTCTGCTGAAGTCACTAAAAAGAGAGGAAAGGGCATCAGGTCTAAAAACCGACGTTTTACTTTGCTGGTTTGGAGGCCTCAGCACACCTTTCCCTTTCCACCCCTGCTATCAGCSATTCCTTTGTGGAGATCCAAGCTCTTCTCATCCCATTTCTGCGGCACAGAGTTAGCCCTGAACCAATCTGCAAAGCAATTCATGAACTGTTTACTAAATTTTGATGAGTGATTTGCGAATTGCCCAGGAGCTGGCAAACATTAAAACCAGAATTTCCCCGGCTGGATACTTTCCAGCAGCAAGGCACTGAAATTTGGTCCTTCTGCCTGGGGAAACAAGACTCTTCCTGAAATTACCAGAGTTATAATAAAATCACTAAATAAAAGGAAAAGGTTCATTTTCTTTATGGCCTGAGCAAAATCTGTTCAGTGGGCTTCTGTCTACTCAAGAGCCACCCAGAATATTTGTAATACTTGCACATTTTTGACTGCGTTGTTTGGGGTTTTTTTGCGTGCCAGATTCCCTGAATTTCAGGGCCCCATTCCTCCCTCGCTTACACCAGATTTGTAGCCCAGCAGGATCTGGCCTTGCGCAATTGCGCCGTGGATGCGCCCAGCCGAG
The DNA here is from genome assembly GCA_018881555.1 of Amblyornis subalaris. NCBI lineage: Eukaryota > Metazoa > Chordata > Aves > Passeriformes > Ptilonorhynchidae > Amblyornis > Amblyornis subalaris. The sequence goes on from JACAXG010000088.1 coordinate 1,525,674, forward strand.
CAGCGCCTGCCTTCCGGAGCTCAAAGTCCGCAGCAGGTTTACAGTCCCCATGCCTGGGTGTGTGCACGCTATCGCCGGCACCAGAGGCAGAACCACAAACATTTGCTAAATAAGCAGCTGGGCTCCAGCCTGATATGCACAGCCCTGATCTTGCCGTGTTACACTCGGCAGTAAAAAGCCTGAGCCTGTATCATCCGAGTTTTAAATGCTTCTGACTTCGCTCGGTTGCTCCAATTTTACACCAGCATAAGAAAAAGCTCACCGCCCCTTCTGTTTCCTACTGTAACTCTCCCGAGTCTTTCTTGGCAGGAGTTTATAGTCACGCTGTAACTCAGATTGTTCCTCTGAACACAACTAGTACAACCTGCATCCGCACACAGAAGCACTCCCAGCTGAGCACAGGTCACGATACGAATCGATAGGAATAGAGCTCCTTCCTGTGCTTCGTGCACAGCAGAGGCTCCATCGCGGCGGGACGAGGTTGGGCTATGCAAGGAGAATAATCCCGCTGCCGGCTGCTCCTCACATGGCCTCGCACCCCATTTAGTGAGACCTTTCTGGCCAAGAAACTCCGCTCTGCAGCTCTGGAGCAACCCGACCAGAAGGTGTCTGCAAGACCCGAACGCAGTCTGTCCGAACAGGTCAGTGAGCATGCAGGAGCAGCCTGCAACTGAGCTACAAAACGCTGTGCTAGGAATCGTGTCAGCAGAGGTTTCCAGAGCCTGCAGGAGCGGGAGGGGGGAAAAGTCCGAGTGTCTGCAAGGAGGAGCCACCCAAAGCGCATCCCATTTCAGAGCCATGCATGCAAGGGCTTCCCAGGGAGCAGTAGCACAGATGTAACTGTGCAGTYGTAGCCTTGACACAGCCCCTTGAGCTGCTCGCACATGAAGATGACACACTAAAAAAGAAGGAACCAAAACGTGTCTTTCTGCAGTGGCACTGACCTGACGTGGGCTACAGGCATAAGTGCAGCCCTGTCTTTGAGCAAGGATGCTCACAGCCTGTCTGACTGAGGCCAGGTCTCACAAAGATCACTCAAAAACCATCACTGAAGATAAATAAATGAACAAGAMAATAAATGAACAAATAGAAATCAAAGATTGGGAAGATTGGGAGGGGGGAAACAGACACTGGACTTCGTAAATCAATTAATTAGAAACACTACAGACTGCCAGGTAATCTGCCCCTCMACACATGTGCTAATTAGGAAAGAGTGGCGAAGTTTGGTGCGCTGGAATGTTGGCATCCCTCGCGTTTTTCAAAAAAAGGAGGAGTGAACTGCTTCCTACGTTTCTAATTGCATGCTTGGCCTTTTCCTTTCTAATTGCAATACACATGAATACTATGAGATTTCATCAGGTAATTGTACAACACAACTTCATTTTCTCCCTGGATGTCTTTGCTTTAGTGCACGCAGGAGCTGGCAGGCAAATACCTAGTACCACTCCCAGAGCAGACAACTTTTTGCAAATAAAGACCCCCTCAGCACGGGTAACCTGGGAAAAGCTAAAAAAGGGCCTGCCTCCAGCCAGAGCTGCTAGTKCCACTGGAGCAGTGTGGCTCTCCTGGGTAAGGAGAAAGCACACTGCAAGCAAAGGCGCGATTAAACACTGCTGAGGTCTCGCGCCRTCTCCGTTCAGCCCAGCTCAGGGCTCAATACTGACCTGCCAGAGTGAGRCCCTTCTCATGCAAGGCTCAGCCACAAATAAAAACGAGCTCCTCAATAAAAAATTGGGGGGCTGCAYTACTGCAGACTGCATCTGTACATGAGCAGGGAGGGAGCTGCACCTGTGAGCTGAGCTGCTTTCCTTGGGATTTCAATGGCTTTTTTTTCTTTTTTTGCTGGTGCAACTCTTCCACTGTAACGAGGCTGCCCCACACGTCCCAAGGCACAGAGAAGTCAGTACAAACCAAAGGAAGGAATGCCCCACCCCTTTTCATTCCAATTTTAGCTCTTTTTTCCCCCTTCATTTTCTGCTTTAGTTCATATTTTTCTCCTTTAATGTTTTTGTGGCAGTAGGAGAAACACTGTTCCCTAGAATGCATAATATGCTTAATTATCATTCTCGGTTAGTTCTCTAGGAAAAAAAACCCTACAGGAGAAATCAGTTTAATTAATGAGTATGACCAAATGCAGCCTTAGTTCTAATGCAGTATCATATATTATATGTCCAGTTGGGCAGTTGATCTTCTTTGGGTAAAATGAACAGCGATGCAAAAAACCAGGGAGCTCATGAATCAATATTCTGAGTGCAACGAACCCCTTTTGTGTAGTTATTCTAAGCCTTCCTACAGATTTCGATGACAACGTCGGTTCCCAGATACTGCTTTTGGCTTTGGTAATGCAGGATCAGGCCTGTACAGTCTAGTAATAGAAAGCTATTGCTTGGCAGTACCAAGGGTTGTGCCACATGGTAAATTCATTAAGTAATTAAGGGAAAAAACCCAACCCTTCACTCCAACATAGCTCTCAAATAGGCATACCCAATAAAAATCCCCAGTGTGTGCGAAGGACAGAGGCAGCAAGGTTTCATCTGAAAGTAAGATTTGGTGAATTAGATGCTTTTCAAAAGGGCGACTCTGCACATACTAAATTATTAAGGAAATATTATGGAACAGGATTATCAGGAAAGAAAAAAAAATGCAGTGTGCATTAGCTGGCTTAGTCAGAGGAGGTTTTGCTGCATTCCTCGTGCACGGAGATGACTCCCTCCCTCTGTAATTCCCTGTGCGCTCCCAGTCCTCTGGAGACTGTTGGTGTGCATCATCCTTGCTCCAGCTGAAAGACTGTCCTCTGACAGAGGTTCAGGCTGCCTACCATTGCTGTGTATCTTCTCAGATCTTTTTGCCTTTTTATAAAAATCCATGTTCTTTCCCAAATCCCCTTCGTGCTGCATCCCCTGCAAGATGTGCTTCGTTTCTGGCCCAGGCCAGACTGTTCACACCGGCACTGGCTGTACAGCACACAGGCTCCTAAAACAGTCCCCCCTTTCCAATCCTGCTTCTTGTAACACAGTGAATTGTACTCTGCATTGAGCTGAGTTTTGAACAATTTTAGGCTGCTTTTCTTTCCCTTTCAGTGCTCACTCTGCAGTCTCTACCGAAAGCACAAGTCATTCTTTTCTGGAACACTTGGTTACTTTTTTGAAGAGAGGCTACACTGATGTCCTGATATTCATCTCATACCAGGGCCGGTGGATTAAGARGGAGAAAAAATCTGCAGATAAAACCAAAGCCTCTGTTTTACAGCCGAGGAGGGAATACTTCYAATCAAGAAAAAACACAGAAACGGTGGGGAAAAACGGAGAGATGGCCAGTCTTCAGGCCTAATTAACCACTGGTGTAAACAGATGTCGCTGCAATCAAGCCAGAAGACTTCGGGCCACCCACCAGTCTTGAGCACAAACCCAACGTGAGCCTGAAAACCGTAACAACATGGGGCTGTCAAACATGCGAGCCACACGCGCTTCAGCACAAAGGTCGCCACCACGTCCCCACTGCTGAGGGACCACCTGCTCCTCGTTCACCAGGGGASAGCAGCTCCCCTGCTCTGGCTTACCCTGAGCGCTGCACAGGCTACAGCCCTTTCCTGCAGCAAAGCTACTCCTACAAAGCTCTCCATGGAGCCACACGTTTCTGGAGCACAGATGCCCCCCGCACTCTTCCTAAGCACCCCCAAAACCTGAAAGAGGCCTGACTGCATAGGCAAGTTGGAATATGTTTAGCCCTGCTCRACCCTGCTGAGATGCCAAAGGCTTGACAGACTAGATGGGGCCACCAGTGGGGTGACTAGAGGCTTCTAGAAGTGGATGTTCTTGCTCAGATTTGTTGCATTACAACAGTAACAATGAGTTTGAGGCTGGGAGGGCACAATCAAAATGGTGCTGTGGCTACAGGGTTGATGTAGAGCATTACATAGCATTGCAGCATGTTATACAGGACTCAGAACCATGTCACTGGAGTTTAATGTGCTGGTGCTCAGATGCATTACCAGAAAAAAAMCCCCAAATSAAAACAAAACCAACAACAAGCTATTTCAATCCTTATTTATATGAAAACATGAGTTAATACATCGACATCCAAATGAGTGCACCCACCTATAGCTGCTTCTGCTGGCTGGAATACAACCTGTAGAGAATATTAATGCTCCTACACAGTTTTGGGGGCTTTTAAACTATTGTTTAAAACCAGTTTCTGCAGCTTCTTAGAGCCTCTAGATTCGAGGAATGCTTACCAAGATAGAGGCATTTTCAAAGTAATTCAAATTTGCAATGATAAATCCTTCCTCTGACTGTCCCAGGTGCAAAATTCTTTACAGACGATGTTTATCTGTAACTCCTTTCAGACAAAGGTTTCTGAGGGTCTAATTTTAAGTAAACAGTGAGTGACCTACACCACTTCTTTAAAAAAAAAGCAAAAAGCCAAACCCAACAAACCCCAATAAAACAGAAGTTGAATCTGCAGGGCCAAATTTAGAAGAGGAAGAAAAAAAAAAAAAAAAAGGAGCTGGCAAAAAACCTAGCACAAGAACATCAAATGTAGCAGCATTAACTCCCACTGCCATTCTGTTCCTCTACAAATAATTGAAGATCATATAGAACTGAACTCATTGAGTCAATGCAGTGAATGCTCAAGTCTTTCTGTTTTAACCCTTYGCAAAATGTGTGACTCCTTAGATTATGTGCAAAGAGGAGATTAGAAAAAAAAAAAAAAAGACTGAATGAGTACATCAGATGCTTTTAGTGACTATGCCTGTGGTAATGATTCATTTTGTCTTTCTACATTCCCTAGTGCTAGCACGGCTAAGAGTCAGCAGAAGCTCATACTGTATATGCAGGTAAACAGACTGTGGGTGATGTCTGCATTTCTTAACTCTACCTAAAACCACCCCTTGTAACCGTCAGAAACGCATTTCATCTTTCTGAAGAAAAAGGGAACTGTACAAATTAATTTGGGTTCTCCTCTAACCTTTTTTTATGTTCTTTCACTTTAAARGAAGCTGTTCATTTATAGTGACCATTAGGCGAAGGCTAAAAGAGGTTTACACCTAATTAGTATTCTCAAGCAAAGATGAAACACTAAATCACTGCAAACCCACCCAGCATTTAGGTTCTACYTAAGGACAAAGAAAAAAAGCTGAAAATTCACCGGTTTTCATCACAGTCCATCTTCCCCTTCCTTTCACACCTCTTAATGCTCTCTTTCTTCCTCCCACAGTGGCTCTGGGGTGCTAATGTCCTTGAAATGTGACAGGGGGTCTGGAAGAGGGGAGAGGCAGCTCTCCTGTCTGGTCACGCCCACCTGACATAGCATGTGTGGRCATTTGCAGGGGTGCAAAAGAAAAAAATTGAAAAAAAGAATGAAAAAAATAGAAAGAAAAAAGAGATCTTGTGAGCAGGGATGGCACGGAGCTAGAGAAGAAGATGCTGTATGTGTCATACTGCTCCCAAAGCCAGTGGTGGTTTTCTGTGACAGCCATAAGCAGGTTGCTCAACCAGTAATAATTCTCCCCTTTTATTTTTATTTTAGCCTTTGTGAGGCAGCAAAACAGAGACACGATTGGAGTACAGAGGAGAACAAGTCAAGGCAAAGGAGCAGACCAAGAAACCAAGAGGAAGAGCTGCATCCCCACTGATGGTGCTGCTACTAAGTCCAGGGCATTCCTTTGTTTGACCACTGGACAGCAGCAGGAGAAGTAAATAACACAAGRTGTATCACTGAGGCTTTCCTTGCTGCTTCACACAGCCACAAACCTTCCCAGCACAAAGGGATGGGCAGAAGTCTTCTAAACCCCTCTCTTTCCCAGAGATCTGCTTTCCTACACGGGTTCARCTTTACAAACCAGTTTCTCCCGGATTCATTTGTAGAAGGAAAGGTGCCAACGACTGTCCCGAGCCATAACTCCCGTCTGCAGAGTGAAGCACCCGCCCACCCAGAGCAGCCAGCCCCAGGTGCTGCAGAGAAAGGCACCAGCCCTTTTGCAATAGCTGGGCAGAAATAGGCACCCTCTGCAAGAGGCTCGCAGCGAGGGGCCAGCCAAGCCAAGGAGGGATGGTTGTCCGTCTGCTATCACTCATACCCCAGTSCATTTTCTGATCATCCACACCTAGGGGACCTTTCTAGTGTGAATCCTGCCAAGCAAAAAAGTCATAATAGACCCCARTTACTTTGCTTGGTTACCTACTACCTACAGTAGTGTTAACCTTCATGTTAAATCTTTCTCTTTTTTCCCTCTGAATCTGCTCTTCTGCTGACTTTCCTTTACTCTTGCTGGATGTTCAGCCCCTGCCACAAGGGCAAAAGAAGTTAAGCATATGTTAAAGTGCTGATAATTGGGCTCCTCACACATACCCAAATACTATTCCCAAGCAGGTCAGCACACAGAAACCTCTTTTGGCTGGCAGCGATCTTCAAAGGAAACTCTTTCTCATCTGAGCAGCTGGGAAAGTGCAAGTGCCCACCCCTTACTCAAGTTGTGGGGTTCATAGAAAGAGCTGCCCCCAAGAACATCGGTGCATTACTCCTGCCAGCAAAAAGAGAGGCCTGGCATTTGGTGGGTTTGTTTTAGTTTTAAAACCAGAACAACCTAAACCAAATCACCTCTGTTAGAGAAACACTGTCTTCCATGAGATGTTCAGGTGAAAGACCTCAGCCTCCCAAGATCTTTTTTTGCTAGCTGCCACGGCTGATGTGGGCAAAACAATGAGAAGGGAATGCATTTGTTGTTTYGAACTTTACTTTCTTTCATTTAGTGAAGATTCCCCTTAAATAAATGGAAGTGGGGAGGTCTTGGAATAAGCCTTAGCAAGTTTTAATCACACTTTTTCTTCTTGCAAGCAAGCAGTCATTCAGTAGCTAGGTGGTTCTAAATAAAGAACTCTAGTCAACAACAGGAAATAACTCCCACAGAAAAAAAAGGGCAGAATACAAACTCGCAGCAACTCTCGTACATAGCTCACAACGGCCTTTTGTTCCATGCACATTAAGTCCAAAATCTTTACTTTTCAGAACATGTTCTTACTCTAAGTAATTAAAACTTATTTTTAACTTGTTGCAAGTATGGATCCCCTCCTTGCCTTTCTCCCTAAAAAGTCACATTAAGAGTCAGAAAATCACAAGCTATTCCCATTTTTCCTATKTCATTTAATAAGTAAGGACATTCAAGGAATGCGACATGATGACCAGGATTTTAAAAAGCTACTGACGGTGGGGTTTTTATCTTTTCCCCTTTTTTTTTTTGGCAGGGGGACGTGCACTGTTGTGTTCTCAGCTGCAGTTTACATCCTTCACAACGTTCAGAAACCACTGCATGTTCAGAAAGTACAAAGCACCTGGTCTGTGGGAGGGGGATAAAGGAGAAACCACACATCTCTAGCCACTTTTTAAAAACTCAGGCTAGTGTCTACAATCATCAGCTTTTAAATTATGCAACACATCACGGGCCAATGACTGAGCACAGGCACCAAGCACAACATTCAGAAATGCACAACCAAAATCCCTGAAAGAATACACTGGTTGATTCCATCTGGCTTTGAAAAAGTGTGGTTTTAGTGTGCCAAGGGGAGAATTTTAAGATGGCTGCTGCTTGTTGGCTGCTATGGATAGGTCTCTGCAGGAGGTGGGAGAGCTTCTGTAGGAACGYTGCTATCACTTGTGGCAAGTATCTTCTGGAACACAAACACGGATATAGCAGATTTTAGTGGCCAGCTGATTCCAGCATCTCTCCATCAAATCACCTGACGTGGCTCTGTCACATTGCAACCGAACTATAGAACCAATTTCCATTCTAGAAATAGGTGCTGTTTGAATTATACAGCTGCAGGAACCAGGGTTACAGTTCCAGGCCKGATTTTTGTGTCTGGAATATGTGAACCGGCTCAGTGTGCCCGTGTGTGTACTGTGCCTTCGTGTGCACGTGCAACCATCAGAAGTTCACAGGAAGAGCAAATCACGTTTGCTTCCTAATGCACAATGAACACACAGGCTGAAGCAACTCCACATTCAAATCTAGCCCCAGATGGGTGGTTGTATTATAAAGTCCTCAACAGTGGGTTCAAACCTGAGCTTGCAATTACAGCCTTTTCTGGTTTAGAAAACAGATGTCACTGCTGAGAAGTCTGGACTTCTTCTGAACTTTCAGAAAGGAATAAATATCAACGAGGTAAAGGATCCCAGAGCAGCTGTCCCACTGTTTCCCCAGCTCTCACCCATTAGGTTAAATACTACAACGATTTCAGTGGGACCAGCACACTTTAAAAGATGTAGTCTCTCTGTCTTTTTCTCTCTCTCGCTGAATGATATTTCTGCCCACATGCACTGACACATACAGTGTCTAACAAGGCTGTGATTCATTTTCAGTTCTAGTCATGCTCACAAGTGATGCAGTGCACTAGCTGTGCCTTCAGGATCTGCGTAATTTAGCTTCATTTTCTCTGCCCCCACCCTGCATTAAGTGAAGTTCCAACAAAGCCAAGTCATCACCCACCAACTCCCCCTCCCACCTGCTTGGGGGATGTGTACAGCAGGAATCTGAATAATAATAATAATAAAATTTAATTAGTTTTTTTAGAAAGAGAGAGGAGGGGATGAGAGCTTGAGAAATATCATGAATTGTTAGAAAGCTTTCTAACAGTGAATAATGTGAGTGAATAATGATAATGGGATGTATACTACCAGATCACTGAAGCAGCTGTATCAGTCCTGAATCATCTCCCCATACACGTTAAAAGCAGCACTGTGTCTTGCATCATGAATATCCTGCAAGTTCATGCTAAAAAGTGATTGACATTAAACCTGAATCCCTGATTTATGAAGGCAAACGCCTCCTCAGCCTCTCCCGCGGTAACCTCGTGGTGACCACTCGCTTGTCCCCTGCCCTTTGCAGTCACCGTGACCAGGCGCAAATGCCAGCGGGAGCCGTCAGCACGTCCCAACCGCAAACCTCCCGCACCCAGTGGCCACCATCCATCATGAATTACACACGGTGGTTTTGTGATACAAATTACAAGCTGCTTCTGAGCTAAACTCCATGTATTTGAGGCATGAGGCCAAGCTTGAACAAAGTGAAAGACAGGCTTTTTATTTGATAAATCTCATTATCTCGCTGGCATTCAAAATTCATCTCAGACACAGAAATGCATCACAAAGTAGTTCGCTAGTTACTTGGAAGAGCCATGATGCTTTAACATGTAAGTTAGACGGTTAAACACCAAAAGTTAAAACACCCCCACCACACTAACATTTCTAGCTCTCCTCCATCTTCAACCTGGAACTGTGTTTTGATGGAAAAYTTGGTTTTCAAAAGAAAAACAAGTAAATCGCATTTCTTCAGCAAAGATCCCCAGACAAAAGTGAGTCACTGCAGACTCCTTCAAGCAGACCTTAGTGATCTGCATGATTTCCTTAATCCCTAACCAATGACACAAGATAAAAGGAATTAGCACCAAAAGCTAGAAGGTACTTCAACATCACAGGTGTTAYGCTGAGAGGGTCGCTGTCAGCACAGTTACAGTGAACTAAGTGCACACACATCACCTTTCTTCCTTTACATGAAACACGTATGTGGTGGGGAGCCTTGCATAAGACAGGCACACCCTCCCAAGCTGAGCAGCCTCTCCTGTTGCTGACCTCCTCATTCACGACCAACATGAATAAGCCAGAGCAGGGACTAAATTCCCTACTTGCTGTGGAGGTCTGTCTCCTTCTCTTCCTCACTCCCTAAGTGCTGACTCAGTTTGGCCATGCAGCTCACCAGCTCACTTGCTGGCATGTCCCCAGTTCAGGCACACTTAAATATTCCATAAAGAAAGAACCCAAGAGGACACCAGAATTGTGGGCTGCCCCAGGCTTGTCCAAGCCCAATGGTTGGGGGAGGTTSAGCTCCTCTCTCTGTCTTCCCATCAACACTGTCTTTTTCTGCCAGGACAAGCCTGGGCTGATCAGGAGCTGAAGAAATACATTTCCTCATGGTCATTTGCTCCCGATCCACTCTTCTCCTCAAAAGCTCCCAACTATATCAAAGGAATGAAGGAGTGACCACAGCTGGGGAAGCACTGATCTACATTTCTGGTGTGTAACACACATGGCTGTGAAGGAACCAGATCATCCCATGAGGCTGGTATCACGAAGGGCTCTAGGAGCTCTGGAACATKTGGAGGAGGATAATTCCCAGGGCTGGATACTCCTTGGGAGTAACGGGTCAGGCAAGGAAAGCAGCGGACTGTCATTACACCAGACGGGCTACTGCCTCATTTTGCAAATTGAAGAAATGCAGCACAGGGAAACTACAGGATGGGTTATTGTGGAAATGAAAGTCAAGGCCATGTGTTTTGATTTCCAGAGCGTTCAACACAAGTCCAGCCTTCCTCATCCACGAAGTCATGCTGTAAACATCCTCAGGGCAGGGCCTACACCTCTATTTGCTTCATGTCTGTGGCTTCCAGTCCTTCACGGTTTGCAGATCCCTTCACGCTTTCCAATAGGGCTGTGCATTTAAACCTGCTGACAACAGGCTTGCTTTCCCTGGCTTTCCTGCACATCTTGCACGTAGCTCATGGATCCTCGTGAGTGTGTTCTCTGCGGCCCTCTGCAGATTCCCATGTGCCCCTCTCTTCCTACTGATCCCTACACACCACAAGAGCCAGCAGCARGCATTTTCAAAGTGGCCCTAACTCCATCTAGTTGCCCTAATTCGAGACAAAAGCACAGAGCTTYCCTGTCATTTCAGCATTTCCCATCTCAAGGTATGGGAGCTGTTGATCTCCCACATGAAAATGCATTATGCTGTCAGCCCAGCCTAAGGGCTGTTATTTAATTTACTTGAGGAGGTAAGTGAAAGCCCCTTCATGCAAATGCTTACAATGTGATCTGGAAAACAGCAGGCGTAATTAGATAAAATGGCAGCAAAGCCCACCAGGGAAATAATGTTAATTCATGAGGATTTTCCTCTCCACCTCCCTCTCAGCAAGGTTTGAAGCCAGGAGGGGAGGAAAAAAAAGTGAAAGAAAAAAACCAGAATGCACTTCAATGATCTATCAAGTAGAAAAACAGGACAGCAACCAGTGGGGTCATCTAAAAGATGCCTCTGCACGACACCTCTAGAAGGACTGGCAGCTCATGCTCCTAAGTGGTGCAGCACTGAAAGCAAAAATTGCTCTGTCACTGTTATAAACTAATCTGAGTAGAGACAAAATGAGCCATTACCCCTAAACTTCACATCATCTCCTGACCAAGGCCTAGCCAGGCCATGGAGATTTGTCACATCTTAACATCCCACTGCAGCCCCCTTTCCCCAGTAACGGTAACACCACCAGAACTCTTTTGCAAGTCTTGAAAGCAGATCTGTCATTTCCAACCCACTCATGAATTCTTTCTCTCAAAAATATCCAGGAAAGGGTTCTGACCAAACTGCCACAACACTGGTGGYAAAGGCGAGCACGAGTGCTCCCAGCATATGGGACACCGATCCAAGCTCTCCCAGTGACCTCAGGAAACCACGGCTCCATGTTTCTGCTGCTGCCGCCTTCTCCCTCCCACCTAGAAGCCAGCCAGGAAAGCCACCTCCTGATTGCTGACCTGCCACTACYAAAATGGATTCCAATTAGCCAAGTCACTCACGGCTATTAGGAAAGAGAGACATTTTTTGTTGTTGAGTAATTACTCCTCATGAAATGGCTTACATCCCTAGCTGATTAGGTCACAACACACTGTGAACAAATTGATGTAACAGAGATATCTTTAACCTGATAAATTAAGGCATACTTTCTCAATATAGAAAGCTTAATTGAAGCCGTGCATGGGGTATTTACCAAAGGCATCTAGAAACAGAATTGTAACATGCACAAACAAACAATGGTTGAGATCTAAAGACAGCAGCCCATACACATCCAACTCACATGTTYATTGGAGGGGAAAAAAAAAGCTAGTTTGGCTGCTTACTGTGAGGATAGTAAATGACTCAAAGTGAACTGAGTAGTTTGACATCAGCAGTTAAATACGCAAAGGCAAAATTCAGGTGGCACATATGAAAGAAAAGAGATTTTGTTTGTTTGCTTCCCTACATACCTTCCCCCAACCATCAGAGGAAAACACTTTTTTTTTCCCCTAGTCAGGGATTTACTTGCTAAAGCAATCAGGGATACCCAAAGTTCATACAAAGCCCAAATAACCACAYAGTAAAGTGTGCCACAGTGAGGGTTCCCAAAATACAGCCCACAAAGTCCCCCTAGAAGAACCCTGAACCACAGTCACCCTGGGTTGTATTGMAAATAAGTTTGATTGCATTTTCTCTCCCTTCACCAAATCACAATCTTTAGTGTCCCTACACAAGCAAAACTTCATCTGCCTGGAGAACAGCAGCTCCTCTACTATTTCTGTCAAGTCATCTACCGTAGTACACTGGTTTACTTCAAACCAAACCCAATTGCCCAAGCCCATAAATACCAACAGCTTCCTGATTTTGGGACTTGCCCATCTATTAAAAAGGAAGCCGTTCACTTTACAGACCGTGGCCATAATCTTTCAAACAGTTTCGCCCGTGCTTAGCAGGAGCACGAGAGCACCTCGGTCCAATGTAAGCATTTGTTGAAGTCAGGCCATGTTTCCTGTTGTAGTTAAAAGCACATTATACAGTTAGGATGGAAAAATACGTCTGCGACACAGAATCAACCCTTCTCTTCCCATTTCAGGATGAGGGGGTCGGGAAAGCACTCTCAATGTAAATATAYGTGACAAGGGCCCAGGTAGAGCGAGTGCCACGAACAGCTTTATCCTGTGGTGGCTTTCTAAGTCGGGAAACCAACTGGGTGTCATTTAATCTCCCAGATTAAAATCACTTAGCGAATATTGTATTGTTTCAGTGCTCTGGCTGTCGGCGCAGCGTCGGGGGCCTCGCCGGCGCTCTGCTGCTCGCTAACTCACCACTAATGAAACCTCGCGCAGGAGCAGCTGCCGGAATCTGTGTCAAACTGCATCTGGCACCCATCTATCTTCCAGCCATCTAAATTCACCTCTGAAATCATACAAAAGCAGCCGCAGAGCTCCCTGCAGCCACTCCAACACACCAGGCTTTGTCTCATCAAGCCTGTTAAGCAATTTAAAGCAATTTATTTCTTTAATTTGCCTTGTGTTTTACAGCGGCAGCTTTCACAAAAGCAGTGAAGAAGTTAAGAAAAAAATTGAGGAGGGAGAGGGAAAAAAGTGCCCCCTTTTTTTTTCCTTCTTTTTTTTAAAAAAAAGCGCCTGTCAAGCTCTCAGTAGACTATCATTAAACCAGTTTTGGCTGAAACTGTATGTTTAGGGGTTTTCCAATGGAGACACTCTGGTGCCTGCAACACTCAGACAGGGAGGGGAGGCTTCCATACAATTGTTGAATTGTTGTCATGGCTATTAAATATGCTGTAGCACAAATACTCAACAGGGCTGAAGGTTTGCTGTGTATTGGCTCTGGAGAGATATCAAAAATACTGGTATTAACTAGCAGATAACTGAGTTACACAAACACTGAATAAAAAGATTCAGCCAAAAGTTTTAAAAGGTTTATTAACTTCAGTCCAAACCCTTCCCCCCTTTGCCCCCCTCGCTCCTCACTTGGGGCTTAAAGTACACTGTAAATTAAAAATATTTTACATTAACTGTAGCGTTCATTTGACCAAGTCTCCTCTAACGTTTGGGGTAAAACTGTCTCTTCTMTCTTTGCATTTTCTGCAGAGGACAGGAGTTTTGCTCCACCATCTCGTTAGGCTCATGAGTGGCAGTTTGAGAGAGTGGCACAGTAAAGCCATGACTTGCTGACTAAAACAGGTCAATGAAAAACAGGCTACTGACTGAAATTGAAACTTCTCATTTCTCTCAAGAAAAGGGTGTATTGTCAAGATAAAGTAGAGCCTAGCATGTCTATTAAGCAACTTTAAGGGCAGCACTGCTCAGCACAGCAGCAGCACAAGCTCCCCAGCAGGAGAGGAAGGGACACGGCCCCTGGCACAGGCCAGGCCCCGCCAGGACAGACGCTGTCCTCTCCATGCCAAACYCCAGCCAGCTGCCGGGAAGGAGCATTAAAGAACACGGTGTGCGGAGGGCAGGGGACGTGCTGGGCTCCCCTCCCAGGCTGAAGTTGTCCATCCAGCCAAACAGGTCGTGATCCAGGTCTCAGTGACATCCAGCCATACGGCATGGAGGACTCCAGGTGAGTGTGCCAGGCCTTCCATAAGGGCAGTGGTGGGCGAATCTGGGAGGCGTTTCCTAGACTGAATGCTGCAAACTGCGGAAGGAGCAGGAGAAACAGGATCTGTCAACCCATCTAATTAAGGTGCATTTTCCCCACGCAGACTCATACACGTCTCTCCAGGCTATAGGGCCCTCATTTCTTGCCTCAACCCAAAACAGACTGACTGTATTTTGCATTTCTATGACAATTTGTTCTCAGCACTTCTCAGGAAGAAGCACAACGTACATATCGTATGAAAACGTGCACATGCTCACAGATACCTCTGTCTCTGCTGCTAACTCCATTGTGTCCATCCCCTGTGCAGCTAACCTTTTGCAGCAACTGAAATAATCTGAAAAATACTGGAATCGTGCTCCTTTCCTGCGAGCTTCCCAAAGAAACCACAAAGACAAGAAATTACACTCTTGAGCAAAGGCTACAARTCCGACTGCCAGCACTGCTGCTCTCCTACCCACTAAGTAAAAAGGAGATTTGCACCTGCTCTGCATAGGGTCACTTTATAAGGATGTCCAAAATGAAATCATCAGTGTTGAGAGGCTGAGTGAGCATCTGGGTGGCCCTGTCCAGCCCCCAGTTGAGCTCGACAGCAGGACCGACAACAGCCCCAGGATTGTGGCCACCAGGAAAAGCCACAGAGATCGACAATTCATTTTTCACAGGCCAACGGGCTGACCTCTGGGCAGCAGTGGAACAAGTCAGCATAAAGGTGACAAAGCTCTGTATACCATTATAAATCATCCAAACCAAGCAGCAGAAAATCCGTGCGCTGATGAAGTTAGCTTATACCTCTTCTTTTCTTTTTTTTTGCCTCCCTTTATAAACAGTGTCCTCTCCCCTGTCACCTGCCAGTGCCCATCTGGAGGCATCACGAGGGGCGTTCTCACATCCCGCTCCCTGAAGAAGCCGGTCCTGCTCGCCGAGCGCTCACAAACGTCACGGCCAAGCGATGACGCAAGCCAGGACTGTTGTCCAGGTGGTGGGGTGTGACCTATTTCTGGGCTACAGGGGTTTGGTTTGGGAGGAATGTGCAATGTCTAGTCACGGAGGTGGGAAGAAGAGCAAATTGTTGTAAGAAAGTCAGGAATTAATCTTAAATTCTGTGTATTGGCTCTGTGTTTTCAGAGGGAAGTAAGAGGCCAAAACTAACACAGTGCCACAGCCTCAGGATCTTAACATCAATCTGGAGTGGAAGTAAGAAGGAGAAAGCATCCCCACTACAGGAAGCAGAAACTTTTGCTGCTTACAGAACTAACGTGTCCCCAAAATCTGGTTTCCTTAACAGTATATGGCATCAAAAGGAGAAATACTTTAAAGACACCGAGGCATTTCACTCCTCCCCTGCCTTCCAACAAGGACATTCACTCAAAAACAACCTGTGTCCCTGCCTGGCCATTAACAGACAGTACCTGCCCAGCAGCACTACCAGGTGTCTCAGGTTTTATGCGTGCATAAGCTGTCCTGTAACTGGCACAAATGTATTCCCTGTTCATTTACCAAGTGGAGCATTTCTTCAATCATTCCACTCCGACAAGATATATGTAACTAAACCAGCTCCGTAGCAACAGGGTAAATTTTCACAGCTAATTCTCCCTCTTGCAAGATTTTCTTTGGCATCAGGCTGAAGCATCGTTGGTTTGCTTGTCACTYGATGATTTTGCCATATTTTAGAGCAGCTCTGCTGGCCCAAAAGGACACCAGCACCATTCTACACAAACAATATTTCAAAATTTACACTGTTGCCCTCAAGTTGCAGTCCAGAGGGCATCCCACAGAGGTGGTGAAGGAAAGGGAAGCAAACGCTCTTGATTTGCAAAACGCACAGCACTCCCTTAATTAAAGGAGACTCTTGCTTGGTCTGTACCTACTTTCTTGAAATCTTTGGGGCCTTCCAACCCTCCCTACCTGCTGATCTCTTCAGCCACAGGGAGTTCTCTGCAGATGCCTGTCCTAGCACTTTGGTTGGGGTACACAAGCCCGACAGAGCCGTGGTTGGTTTGTATTATGTGGCATGTGCASACTGCCTATCCAGAAAAAACAAACAAACAAAAGAATCTCTCCAAAATATCCTGTTCCCTCTGTTGACTATGAAAAACTCTTCAGTTCCAATTTCCAGGAACTCCTGGAAGAGCAGGCAAGCTTTTGTACCTACATCCCTTAAATATAATTTGAGAGGAATTATTGTTTCAATAATAAAGGGAAGCTTTTTTTTAATGGGGAAAACCAGAAAACCGAATAGAGCTTCTTTATATCAGGTGCTGTGTTCATGTAATGAGTTTTTCTGTGGTGTAATAGTTTTCAAAACAGGGCAGCCAAGAATTCCTTTTTCCAGTTATCTATAAATCAGGGCTGGAGAGAAAAGAAGCAGTTCCAGAGTGTGGTATGCATCAGTCTGAGCAATCACTCCATCGAGCCATGCAGGTAAACAGCTACACAGCATCAATTAGCAGAAAAAAAAAAAAAAGGGCCATCTACAAACTGAGTACAGAAAAAAAAAAAGCGCTTACAACTCTGCCAAACAGCCACACTTACCAGTTTAAAAAGGGGGAAAAGGCAGCTACCTCAAATTGTAGGGGTCACCAGAAGAAGGCAGAAATCAGAGCACAGAGTATGGATAGAGCAAGGGAGGAGGCCTCCTGAATAAAAAGGAAAATAAGAACCAGAAACTGGGCAGGGGGCTTGCAGGCAAGTATGAGATAAAATAGTTATATATACACACAGCTGCAAACTGGCACAGAAACAGCTCCAAAGCAACGAGGTGGGGAGGGAAAGGTAAAGGGAACAGGGGATCTAGACCTGACTATGGCAGCAGAAAACAGTTTTGGTGCTTTTTTTTTTCTTTTCCCACATTCATTTGGATAAAAATAATAAGGACTGAAGTGTGAGTCCAAGAGGCCACGGATGGGAAAATTTACCAGACTAGAAGCAAAGGATGACCCAGTTTGGACAAGAGGTTTAAGCAGAAGAAAATCAAGAGAAGAGAAGGAAGCTTGGAAACTTGTGTAGAGAAGATAACAGCAGGATTTAGCAACCATAAGGAATAGGAAGGGGGATGGGTAAGGAGAGGGGAGTTAAAAACAACAGAGTTGCAGCTATGTTTCATGGCACTAATTCAGCAAAGAAACAGCCTCAAATGGATGTAAACAATGGACTATTCATTAGGGGTTTCATTCCCTGCAACCCAGCAAACCATTGTCTGCAAGTTTTAAATACTCCCTTCACACACACACAAACTAAATTACAGAAAATGTGAAACATCAGATAATCTCAACAAYGTGCCTCAAAATCTCTGCCCTCAAGCATGCACTATGCTTGGCAGAGTCTTCTTCCAACCATCTGCCAGCACGTGGAGGAAAATAAATAATTAATACACATCTGGGGTCAGACTGTGAGCTACAGCACCCAGGCTGAAACTCATGCACGAGTGAAGGASAGGCAGTGAGTAACAGCACATGTGGATTGAGCTCTGGGGAGCCTTTCCAACCTGTCCCACCCTAAGCATCCTGTCCACCTTGCCACGGGAGCCTCCCACACCGACAGAAGRTGATGTGTGATTCTATCCCACACTACCCATCCGACAAGGCAGCTAAACAAGCAATCCAAAGTTTGGGGCTACATTTTCAGTTGCAGAAGGTTTGAATTTCTCCTGAAGCACATTTCCTCCTGATGCCACTATTACAGTAAGGGACAGCTTGGATAGGTAGAAAATATGTTTGACATCTGTATTTGCTCATATGAGCTTCATCTGTTAGAGCTCTCTGGCAAAACTCCTTGCTGAGCACCAGGGTACACAACAGGGCATGCAGGTATGATCTGAATATCCTTCTCTTGTTCTCAATGGTGATTTGGCTCTTTGGACTGCCCCAGAGCAAGCCTCTGATCCACAGTCCCTCAGAGGGAGGGGATTTTGTGCTTCCCAGGAAAGCACTGGCAACCATGGAAGACATTTGTAAGGGCAAGATGGAAGAAGAGGCAGGTAACTTAGGCTTTCTTTTTCCTCATCTAAATGGAGGCATCTGCATRAAGGACCTTTCACAGTGTGTCCTTCCTGTATTCAGGAAAAAGGCTCAAAGGATCTATCTAGTCTGCAGATCTGCAGAGCACAGGCTGTACATCCTCACTCAGCAGCTCTCATGCCTGGTAGGATGTGATCTGTCTTTCAGGAATCTGGAGGACTGCAAGGAAAAGCTCTTGACAAGAGGCTGTCTCACAGCTTTTCTTCCTCTTGCTCAGGGTCCAAAGGTACATTAGCACAGTGCCTCTGCTTGGTGTGACATCACATTGCTCCCACAAGGAATTACACAAACATAAGGAGACCCTGGACTCCCTTCAGGTTTTCACCCAACTTCTTCAAACTCCTACTGCTTGCACTGAAGGTCTGTGGAGACGAGGGAGAGAATCACAGAATCTGCTGAGTTGGAAAGGACCCACAAGGATCATCGAGTCCAACCCCCGGGCCTGTACAGGACAGTCCTCAGGTGTCACACCATGAGAAGGGACAAGTCTTTTCTTATCCTTAGTTTTGGGCGTATGGGTAACAACAAAGCACCTAATTTTGTTTTGTCTGTTATCCAGAAGTGCTGTGTGTTTCACTGAGCAGCACTGGAAGCACGCAAACAACAAACACACAGCCCACACAGGAAAAAACTGGCCTGGCAGAAGGGGAAGAACTCAACAGTTTTAATTCAGTTTGTATCTCTCTTATTGCATGGACTCTCTTTGTTCAYGCTATGCAGTGCACAAGCAGCACACACAACAAATCACTGTCCACCAAATTGGGAAAAATAAAGACAGAAAAGCTGAAAATACACAGATTCATTTATGGTTCACGTCTCATCTCAGCATGCTGCACATTTAGGGTTCAAGGAGTATCTCAGTATAGCAAAGAACACTGACAACTACTGCAGTTTAGRGACACCTTCACAACTGCCACATGGGCAGCAGGAAACAAAATGCTCATGTACAACACCRAAATTCCCCTTTTCAGCTCTCTGAAAAGCCCCTGAAGCTGCCCCCAAAGGTGGCCTTTGGGGTTGTAGGAGATGGGTCCCAGAACTTCTGCAGCTCTGTATGTGTTTTAATTTTAACCTAAACTTTCAGTGTGAAGGGAAGACAATTTCTACTTCTTTTCACTGTAAAGATAGCCACCAAAATGTGAACTRAAGGTTGGGCAGAAAAACTGAGGAAGCACAGCGAGGGGGTGTTGTAAGTCACATGTGGTCTCCAGCATATGGGTAACAGTCACACTCAAATAAGGAAATCAAATGTCAGTCCACTACTACCCTTTCCAAAATTAATCTCTCTACTGATTCCCAAGAATATCCAGCTTCAAAGGCTGAGTGCCTGCTCACAGGAACAGGCAGACAGGAGAAAACACACACAGGGAAATAACTGGAGTTTGTTCTGCTCCTCTTTTACCCAAAGTCCCTTTTACTAAGCGCTTTTCACTGAGCTATACAAGAAAAGGAAGCAGGAGAGGAAGGCGGCAGTGGGAGGAGGGAAGGGGGAAATACAGCATTTCCCATCAGCTCTACCAAAGGAAAGGCATGGTGGGGAAACAGAAGAGCTGGCTGCAGATCTCTTCCAGCCAGGCAAGAGCAAATGAGCAACAAAAAGGAGTAACACATGGAGATCAGCAAAAGGAAAACCAGCACACAGGGGAAAGACCAAGAGAACACACAGGAAAGGAGAAGAGGGTGAGAAGGCTCTTCTGGTGGGACAAATTACTGAGGAAACAGCCACACACACCCCACCACTAAGAATCAAACAGAAGCAGCCAAAGGTTTGAAGAAAGCATCCAAACACAGATGAGAACAGGTTCCGTCTGAGGAAAAACCATGGTCTGGAAAACCCCAACAAGAWATAAAACGCTAGAAAGGAGGTAGTAATGAAAAGGTAAAAAAATTARAGAGAATACAGGGGTTTGGCTTTCTTTTACACACTGAAATCTTYATGTTTCCTGTCTAGGAATCAAGTTCATGTCTAACTTTGAGAGCCTCAAATCTCAATTTCAGCAGAAAAGATCCAAGCTTGAATTAATCAGCCCAGAAAGGATATTTAGCCACCACCTCTAATCAGCCTCCTATCACAACCAAGGACATGCCAAATATCTGAAGTAGACTAGGTTTAAAAACTAAAACAGTACCAGAAATAGTAACAATTCCTGGCTGAGTCACATTTTAAGCTACACACATTACCCATTCAAAAGATTTAATTTGAACATTGTTATTGTTGAAACTTGTTGGTTTGCCTTATTTTAGTAGCTCAGATGAGTAAGAACAACATTTCCTGTACTATGGACGAGATGCCTTTTTGATCATCACAGGGTTTTTCCTTCCTCCTGCTCCCAGCCCTTAAACACCTCTATTGGTGGGAACTTTCCTTGCAGACACTGTCCTTCCCAAGGACAGACTTAGAGAAAAGGTGATTTTCCTTGGAGTTTTAACATAGGCATGGGGGCTGATGAAAATGGTCGCTTGGGTGTATGTACTGTGTCAGCCAATGAAGCTGCAACCAAATGTCTTCACTCTTTCTCTTGTAACTTGATACCTGGCTTTAGCGATCCCTCCAGCTCTTGAATTAGGAATGGAAAATATGAGAGCTCCGTTTCGCAGCAAACGTTTAGAGACASGGAAAGGAAATAAAAAGAGATGTACTAGGGCTACTTGCAAATGGTATTTGCTTTATGCTGGACTTAAACACCTGACAACACCACACGTAGGCTCTGTGTACCCACATGCACGTCKGCACACCCGCGCTACAAAGCACTGCTCAGCCCTGTCACAGCTGGTGGTTCGAAGCCTGAACCCGAATCAGGCCTAAAGCCTGATTTCTAAAGCAATTCCCTTTGCTTTGTACCTCTCTGCTTCAACTGCTCTGGGTGCAAATAATGGCATTTAAGAGCAAACAGCTACCACTAGTACTGAGGGAACAAGACATTAAAAACCCCAATAGCTGCTTTTGTGCATAACTGCAGTTTGTCGCGAGAGTAAAACAGGATGCTGGGCTGAACGCTTTATGAAAATAGTGTCCCTAATAGTCACACTCATTTCCAAGTCCTTTGAAAAATATTTTTAAAGCATCTGTCTAGTTATATCTCTTGTTACGTGCTCTCAGCCACAAATTGGCAAATTTCAAATCCCGAAACAGAGCACAAGAAACCCTCCCCAAACATGAGCTCTCTCAGCACTCTGTGGTATCCCTGGCCTTCCCAGACTGCCCTCGTGCACCAGGGAAGGGTATAGTACGCTCACAGGCTCACCAGGAAAAACCTTTTCCCTGAGCATTGTGGCTCAGCCATTTCAGTGACACAATTACAGCACTTGCCAAGGAGCTTGCATCATGTAACATGCTGCGAGGCTTTTCACGGCAACACGGCTCGCAAGCTTCCCTTCAGGGGCCCAGCCCCGAAAGCCCTGCCGCAAAATACTGCAGATCCCAACCCCCGCCAGCTTCTCCCACCTCCACGGGAACAGTAGCAGGGATCCTGCACCTCTTTTGCTCCTTCAGCCCTGCTGGGCTCAGTTTAACGCTGCCTTCCAGTGCTTGCAGGGAAGGATAACTGGCACCTTTCAGAATATCATCAGAGTCGTCTTTGCGAGAAGGTTCTGATGTAAATCAGGTGGGAAAGTGACAGGGAACCAGCAAAAATACCTTTGCTGTGTTCTCGGGACTATTAATTTGTGGTAGCGGTGCTTGTTTGAYAGAGGCCAAATTTTACCTAACGCAGGATTAAATTCGGTCCATGGAGCCATACAACACTAGTGACARGTAATGCTGAAGATCCAGGTGGAAACAAAGCTTAACTTTGCCTTCTTCCACTATAACATAAGAGCACTCATTGACAGAGTGGAGACAAGATTTCTACACCACCACGCTATAGCCATGCCATGCCGTGTATCAATAAAGCTGTAGCTTTGCTGGGATGGTGAGGAACGAGCAGTGTGCAGTGCGAAGTAAAGAGTACAAAAACACAGCAAATTAAGCAGTTTGTTCCTGAGCTGAGGTTTGTAGAGATCTGATGAGCTGCAGGATATTGGCTCTCCATCTTGCTTCCAGCTGCTTCTACAGATGTCCAGGCTCCTCACTGCCAAGAAGAGCTAGGAGGCTAGTGAAAGCAGCTGGAAGAGAAGGAGGTGGAGGAGGAGTCAGGCTTGCACCCTCTGGGGAGGGCACAAAGCGGAGGAGGGAAGCAGGCACTACCCACACATGCTCTGCAACTCTGTCTGAAGGTGTTGACCACTAGGAAAGGCGTWATGTCCAAGGAGAGGGGAATGAGGAACTTTGGAGTATTTTTTCTTTTCTCATTTCTTTTTCTCCCTTTTTTCTTATTTCTTTTTTTCTCTTTTTTCTTTTTTTTTAAGGAAGCTAGGGGAGAAAATTAGGTCATTGGGTAGCATGTCTGCATGAACGTGGGAGCAAGGAGGGCAGAGATTCAAGAAAGAACCAACAAGGAGAGGGAGTGAGGCAGAAAATCAGAGAGAAATAAAGTGATCAAATATTAGTGGTGTATGCAAGAGCAAGAGAATCACCGAGCAGATGGGAGGAGGGAAGAAGAAATGATTAATAGGGAGTGTGAGGCCCTTCCCCCTCCCTCAAGCAGGACTAATCACGTGGAAGACAGCTAAAATCTTACTTCCTAATATTGCTTTGCTGCGGTAGCTGCTACATGATGGAGGAGAGCAAGCCCATCCCCAAGACAAAAATCTCCCGAAAAGACGGGAACAAACCCCTCGCAACAACACGACCACAATGCTTTGGCTGCTGGTGCTAAAGSGACATCTGTCAGGATGGATCTGTCATATCCTGAGAGCTGATACCTGGTGCTCCTGCAGGACCACCAAGTCCTGCAGTAAGTCTAAAGGAGCATYCCTGCTTTCACCCTGGCCACCTCTCCTGCCTCCAGCCTTACAGAGGAAAACGACCGGCCTTCTCATGCAAGCCAAACGCGAATGTCCAACTTCCCTACACCAGGAGCCAAAACATCTCATTGCCTGACGTCAGAGCACACCTCTGACCAAGCATTTGCGGKGCTGCACCTGGATATGAATGCGCTGCCTCCTCAGCACAAAAGCACAGGGTGAGCTTTGCCATTGCGGCATCGATTGGAGGTGCAGGTCAGCTCTGCAGCTGCCCTGCTCTCCTCGGCTCACAGGGCCAGAGCCAGCTCGCCTGCAATGGGAAGCGCAGCCTCCCTTGCCACCATGTGTTTCTCAGGCTCGGCCACCACAAAACGGGAGAGAAGAAAGGACATCGCCACAGAAACAGATCCAGATAAATACATTTGCTAAAAAGAGGCTCCCGTGGATTTCTGGTGACAGCCTGTCACCGGGACTGCTCTGCACAAAGCTCCCACAAGACACGAGTACACAGTCCTGTTCCTGAAATATATGTTAAACAGCTTATTCCTTCCCACGTTTTACAGGTGCTAACATGTCCATCCATCCCCTCACTTTTTTTTTTTTTTCCCCCCATGGACTGAGCAACCCCAATACCTTCATTTTCTCTGTACAGGTCATGCCTGCTAAATCATCCATTCATTTTCCTCCCCTTTTTTTTTTTTTTTGACCCACTTTCGAGTTGTTTTGCTGTTTTTAAAGGCTGTGAGCAGAAAACTGGTTCAAGACTCCAGCTGAGACCTCACCAAGCCGAGCTGAGTGGAAGGATCACTGTACCCTCTTGGTTATAAACCCCAGCTTGCCTTTTTCACAACTGTACGAGCCTGGTGACTCACAGTCAGCCTGGAATCCACCACCAACACCATCCCCCCTCTGCAGAGCTGCTGCTCAGCCAGCCATCTCCCACTTTGGGTCTGGGCAGCCCATTATTCTCCCCCAAGTTAACAACTTTGTGCTTGTCCCTTTCTGAATTACCTCTTAATTTTTTCCAAGTGATTTCTCCACTTGGTCAAGATTTTAAATCCTAACCCTGTTCTCAAGAAAACTCAGAGCTCCTCCCATGTTAGTATCATTTGCAAGGGTAATCAGCACCCAYAGCAGAAAAATCCCCACTGTGTGTCACTTCTGGGGACGACACACAGGAATTGGCCACCGTGGACACAAACTGGTCCTAGAGTGTTTGTGACACTGCACCCCACAACGTCCAGTCCCTGGAATTTCCCCAGGAAGTATCCTGAGAGTCACAATAAAGTGTGGAAAACRAAGGTTTTAAGGATATAATGCAAATATGCACTCCTCACAATGGACCACTGTGCTCTGCCACAGGACATAATAAAAATAATTCAGATCAAGTGTCATGTTGCTATTTAACTCTGTGTCAGGAAGATGACCACAGCTCATTAAAAAAAAAAAAAAGATGCAAAAGCCCAGCAAGACAAAAGTGAAAAGAAGCATTTGCCTGATCATGATGGTGGAGCACCCAGCAGAAATAACTGTGATGTCTCCTGCTCCTCTAACAACTTTCACCAGCAAGCATCACTCCTTCTACAGTATTCATCAAAGTTATTTAAGTCCACTCAAGACATCTTTTCCACCAGACATTGTTTCTCTCCAGGGCTTTTACACTACGCTATGATGGCAAACATCTTTAGACTGATACCAAGTGAGCAAAAATTCAACTGTGGCTAAAGGCAAGCAGGCAGAGAKAGGCAGATGGAGTGGCTGTGTTTGCCTCAGACAACTGACCTGGAAGAAAGGACCTGAAGACATTTAACACCCAAGTTCTGGTCACCATATAYAGCTCATGGGCAATATGGCAGAAGGGCACTTTGGTCCCAAGCAGTGTTTCAGGGCAGCAAATTGCAGCTGTCCTACGGGACACCGCTTATTAATCCTGTAGCAAAACATACTGGGCTATAAATTCCATCAATTGCCCACTGCTGAAATAAATTAGTTTTCTTTAGAAGAGGAGCATGCTGTTATAAACACACCTGACTCAAGTCCRTCTGATCCCTCCCCCATTTACGCAGGTGGAAAGACTTTGACTTTACACTGGGAAAAATGATGCTCAGAATTTGACATGTCCTTTTACTCCCAGTGCCCACGCTTAAGACAAAAAAAGAACAAAACCCAGTCAGTGTTTGCTGGTTTAGATTTGAATCAGGAGCACATGGGACAAGCCCAAATGACAGGAAGGTAAGGACATCCTGGATCCTAGGGACCTCCAGCAGAAAAGTAGCTGGTCATAATGCCAGTGGGGGTTCCAACACTTTCCTTACAAATAAGAAGCCTTCTTTAGCAGAGTATATGGCAGCAAGATTGCCAAGAGATTAATCATCATCACAGCACTGCAAACCTTTGCTTTGGACAAAGGTTTTAGCCTCGGAATGACCAACTCCCACCTCTGAGGCCAGACAGTGTAACCACTGGCAAACTAAACAGTACCCACAGAGTTCTGCTTGATGACARTCTAGAAAGGCACCACAAACAGACCACTTAAACAATGAAAATGTATTTTACTTATTCCTTTATGCCAGATCATTTCAAAAKTGCTGCAGAAGCTTGCAGTAGAGACAAACTCAAAGTTTTTGTTTGTTTATTTCTACTTAGGGTAGAGCAGACTCACCAAATGAGGGCTATACAGTATGAAGGGGAAAAAAAGGGAGGAAAAAAAAGAGTTCAATACTCTCCATCGTTTTTTGAGCATTTCTTTCCTAAGCTTGACAAAGCTTTGCAGTCTTTCATGCTCCACACACCGTATGACTCCCCCGATCAGAAAGATTTACTGCATTCGGAAGTCCAGGGTGGAGTGCTCCAGCAGAACTGGACCAGCGCTACAGCCGGATTTAAAGTGATGTCAGGAAATGGGTGGGGGCAGGGAAGGGGAGCATTGCAAATGACATAGCCCACAATCAGGAAACTCACTTGGCAAGATTTGTGGAAAACCGGAGGTATACAGGAGTAAAGCCCCATAAAGCAGTGCTCCGGCTGCTCCCACCGCTAATCTGTTCCCGTTATCGGAGCTCAAAGAAAAGAGGACAGTTGCCAGCTCCGGAGAATCGGGAGCGGTGCCAGCTGACGACACGCTGCGATCGGCAGCCGCCTGGGTCTGGGTGAGGTCTGCTATCATGTGATGAACGCTTGATAGCGAGGGAACGGGAGGAGAGCACCTACGTCTAGTTACCCAATAAAGGTAAGAAGGATGCAGGAGGAAGTAAAAAAAAAATWAAAAAAGCATCCTGCAGCTGTAAGGCAGCTACAGCAGAAACTATTAGAGAGGTAGTTTTCCCAGAGATGGCACAAGCCAGGAGACTTCACAGCAGCACTCAGATTAGGCAACACCAGCCTGAGCCAGAGGCAGCTGCAGTGCTACACCGCTTTCAAGAGGAAATCTGGCAAGACAGAGGTGAAGTAGCGAAGACTTTAACACCTGCAGACAGGCCGGCAAATTCCCTAAACCTCAGCARAGGGGGAGTGACAGAAGAGTCACCCCAGTGGGTCTGGTTGGTGGAGTTTGGGGCTCTCAGGTAACCGGGTAATCCTCTTCAGACAGTGTGCGTTTAACAGGGGCTGAAGGGATCAGGGAGCCTGGAGAAGAAAAGGGCTGGATGTGGCAGAACGCTCCTAGGATGTGCTGCGGCAACTTGCAGAGGAGTGTGACTTTCTTGTTCCTACACCGAGGAGTTACCTAGAGACAAGCAACTTCAAGCACAGGAGCTCCCAAGATGGGAATATAATCACTGCAGCTTCAGGATGGTAACACTGTCACTGCTGTCCTCCTCTTGAACCCGGAGATTCACGAGGGTCAGGCTCTGCACACACATCCACATCTGGACACACAAAACTGTGCCACACATCTCACAASCTAACCAGATACGTCAGAGGGATGGGGAAAGGAAATACAATCCTCAGGAATTAAACAGCAAAAGGAATAGCAAATGCAAGACAGAAAAGGGAACGTTTAAAAGCTGGGCACTCAACTCAGGTCTCCTAAGTTGTCTTCCCATCCTGCACACCCCCGCCCCCCTCTCCTGTACYCCAGTCCACTGGAAGACACCTGTTTTGGGGGGATTTATAAAAAATTATTCTGCAAAGCACCTATGCTACTGAGTAGGTAAACTATTAACCAACCTGAAGAAACCAGTAAACCCAAAAGCAACACAAGGCAGATTCGAAAGCCAAAAAAAAGGCATTAGCATAGCATAATAATGACAAATTTGGAGCAGCAGAGATAACATGGAAATTCATATAACATAGACAAGAATTAAAGCAAACACATCCAAAGAGAGGATAATTCAAAGGAATGAAAATCTCTGAAGTTATCGATATTCTCACAACAGTTTGTAGTCATAGAACATTAGGTACCAAACAATCAAAACCAGGTCTTTTATTCAAGAGCACCTTGGCCTGGAAAGATACTTCTGTGGGCATCAGATGTTTTTTAGTGAATGAACAGGAGTGTAAGATGCATAAACAACTCTGCACCGCACACAGAGACTCAAAGGGACAAGTTAGTAGATCTAAGAGCTCAACAAGGTTAGAAGCAAGAGGATCACAAATGAAAGCTTTACCTATAGCAGGTCTGACTTTTCACCAAGGACCATATGTAAAAGAAACAAAAAAAGCCTCTAAGACTACGCGTGCCTTAGAGCATCCTACTCAGTATGCAAAAATGTTCTATTTCACATGCACAGTATCCCCAAAAACTGAATGTTTCTCATTACTTCATTTCACTACCAAGTAGTTATTCACTGAAAATACAGGGCTGAGCTTCTTTACATTATTCTACTAAGCAAAATAAATTWAAAAAATAAAACCATAATAAAAAAAAGCTTCCTTCCTCCATTATACCCACAGAAAGAACTGGAAGATTACTTTCCATAGCTGGTTTTCCTCACACACTTATACAGACACACACACCTAAGAAGTGAGGGCCCAATTAATGCATAAGGGCAGGTACTTTTTGATAGAAATTTCCCCTTCCAAACCAGCCATCCAGCATGGCCACAGGACAACCCAGTCCTGCACATTCATGACAGATACCATCGGTGGTTTAGCAACCCAATGTCAGGCAGGCAGATGATTTAAAACCACATATCTGACTCTCCAAGAGACAGAAAATACTTGGATACACTTAGTAAAAACACAAGTAAYGCTGAGATTGTATTCTTTTTGAGACTGTTTAATTAGGCTATGAGTCACACATGCTACAACAACTCACAATGAAGTTTGGAGAGAACCAAGCTTTATTTACAACTGCAACATGGTGGGGTATGGTCCCCTTGGCTTAGAGGAATCTGGTTTTCCCACTGATCAAAAGAAGTCAAAATTAGAGGCACAAAATCAATCAATTGTGGCTGTCTGMGTGATATTTGGAAAGCTATTGCGGGCACTGTAACCTAACACTTCTTGTGTACACTGCCTCTGCCATGCAAAACCAGTACAGTCACTACCTGAAACTAGAATCACCAGTTTGGTTTAATTTTATGTCTAGCTATTGGAAATTCTCTCTCTCCTTAGGTGTCTGTGCTCCTGCTTAATTACCCCAAGTCTCTGCCTCTGGGCAGTGGCAACTCCTATAGTCACACACCCATATCTTCAGTTATGGGAAGGAAAAGATATTCTACCCCCTTTACACACCAAGCCTAAACTCCTTTAAAAAAAAGGTCAGCAGGTGACACTGACTCTATTACAGTCAGTAGCAGCTGACTTTCCAGGGCCCAAGTTTCATACCAACTGTTCAGCTGACGTCCCAAAAACATTATTATTTCCATGGACTAATTAGCATGTTTTAGTAGCTGGTGGCTTCAAAAACTGSACTAACTTCAGCAGCATTAGAAGCACCAGACTTTCTTTTTGCCTTGCTTTGCAGTTTGAGTTGTCTGGAAATCTGAAAGCAAACCTCAGTTTTTTGTGGGTTAGATTTGAAATCATGCACAGATACTGAATTTTGTGACATTTATGCCTAATTTCTATCTCAGGCTCATTTCAAATCACTGCTGAAATTTGTCCATTGGAAAATTCATTAAAAAGAAACCTGAAGTCAAACAGATCTTCGACCAGTTTCTGGAACAGAAAGAGGAAAACAGAAGAGAAAGTGGTTTTGGTATATACAACCAAACAAATCCAAAACTTTAAGAACATGCACTTCTAGAAGGAACACATCACCAAAAATACTTCTGTGCTCATGTATACCTAAACACAAAGGATCACGTTATACCTTGAGTTATACCCCTAAACCAGCCCTCCTAAACCCATCAGCACTGTTTGATCATAAATAAGGAAAAAATTTGACCCGTTAGGCAAAATCAAATCAACTGAAAAAAAGCTGAAATGTGAATTCACTGTCAGAGAATGGCAGCTCAAAGGACCAGACAAATCACACGCTAAAGCTCAACCTGAAATAACCAAAATCCAAAGACATCCTCTTCCCYTTGGAACCTACATACACACAGCTTTCCTTCAGTGAATTCACTGATAATTTCTGTCACTGCAAGCTTTTTGGTATATCACCCACCAGAAGTCTTGCTAACAGCATAAAAATCAGCAGCAACCATGGCAAGAAAAAATTCAAAGCTTGAGCTTCTTGGATGCCCCAGAATGAGGTCACTTCAATTTAAGGCTGAATGACCCAGTCAGAAAACCATAAGGGTGTTCTGCCCATGTTTCTGTCCACACAGAGTAAGAAGAATGCTTTGTAAATGGTTTAGTTAAGGGGTTTTGGCCTTTCTTTTCTATCCCATAGTTTTCAAACAACTGTTACACATGCTGTACTGGTAACAGATTAAAAAAGAAATGCATGAATATTTTGGCCTCAGCATTCATCAAGAACACATAGAGCAGTATAAGGCTTCCTGCTCATTGATAYCATCAGTGTCAGACCTTACACTTCCATGCCTACAGCCATACCCCCTTTAGCTGTGATCTCGGCAGTTCCTGCAAGGCAAGCAGGGTCAGGTTGGGTTAATATGCAAAGGAGAGGCCCCCGGGGAAAGATCCGAGTGCTGCAGATACTAGAACTGGTAGGGATGGAGCGGCACTGCTCTGCTCTCTCACGGCCTGCCTACCCCCAGGGAAGCTGCAGCACAGTATCTTACAGCCTAACAGCTCTCCRTAGATACTGAACGGGGCATAAGACACCCTTATGCAACACACACAACTCCGCTTTCAAAGCTGATACCAYGTTATCCATAAGGAGAGGATAAAGCAGAGCACCCTGTACACCACCCTGCACGCCCCACGCCTTGGATCACTATCTGCCCTATAACCAAACCTGGAGTAAGGAACGTTGAACCAAAGAACRGGCACGTTTTTGTAACTCAGGAGATAAAACCAGCCAACAACCAACAAACCAACAGTCTCTGCACTTTGCAGAGAAATGAAACTTCCCAGCCAGCCAACTGTTAAACCCTCATGTCTTGACCAGCTCCTGTTTTGGGTTCGGTTCTCCACCATTTCTACAGGACACRGTGAAATTCTCCTGCTTTTCATCCCAATGCCCCGTGTGCCGTCATGCACAGCTGCCATGTTCCACCCCACGCCAGGCTGTGGCAGAGGAGAGAGCAACAGTTCCCCTCTACAAGTGTCTGTCGTTTGCAAAGCGTGTTAGGGTCTCTGCCAGTAAGTCTATTAACAGTATGCACTGTTGAGTAATTTTTGTTAGTGTTATTAATGTAACATGGGGGGAAAGGTGTCTGAAAAGCACCRAAACCCTCCTTCAGCATTTATTTGTGATCGAGCTCTACAGTCCTTTGGGAAAAGTTTACAGGAACCCTTAGTATCAGTTAATAACATGATTTGGTTTATATGCCTAGCGTACATATGGTAATTCCTGCCACCTCTGTCAATTTGACTTGACTGGAGATGATACAAGCTCTGAGAGGGACATGTTTCGCAAAAAACCTTTGTAATCCTTGCAACGAAAGGAAACTCTAAGAGTCAGATGAGGAAAATCCCCAGAACTCTCAAATATCTCCCCCACAGAGTCAAGGTGATTTCATAGTCACGCAGCTTTAATAATGGGACTTCCTCAGGGACACAGCTTTAAACGTTTAGAGAAAGCATTTGAAAAGAAACTGTATTATCAACCTGATTTCTAATCTTTTCACTTTCAGCTACTTAGAAGTACTACAAAGTTACTTCTCATAGATGCCAGAGTGATGATGCTTGGCATTTTACAGGGGGCAGGGCCGAGGGGGAGACACACTCAGCTTCTCTCTCATTAGTATTTCCTACAGATGAAATTCAGATTTTAATTTTTATCGATTGACATTTTTAATGTGTCCATCCACTGGGTTGCTTTTAATATTAAAGAATAATGCCTTTGATAGAGTACTATATGAAAACCAAAAGAACTGACAAAACAAGCCCCAAAAGACAGTTTCACTTTCCCCTGATCTTGCAGTAGGCAGTCCATCAGAAACTCAGCCTTCTCAAAAACTTATATGAAAATGGAGGGGACAGGAAGAGAAAGCAAAAGCAAACCACGGAAGTCCTTTTCTGTTGCAGCTGCCTGCAGGCTCCARGATTGCCACACACACTCAGTGTGTACTTACAAGGAAGAAACAACTGGATTATTCTATAAGGTTGATTTGAGTGAAGTATAGGATAATGTAACTTCAGGCTGCCTTTTGATATCGTTAGAAGAAAATCTCCAGATAAATCATTACAAGAGTTTTTAAAAATTCTCACATCAGGAAATTGCACATAAAATTGCCTCCGGAACTCCCCGTCCATCCCCCAGAAAACAGATCTGAAGCACAGCATCACATTACTGCGTATTTTTCCTCTGTATATCACAGGCACTCTACAACCTAAGAGTGAGTAGCAAGATCCCTACTTGTTAGGAGCTGACAAGTCTGAGATAAGTTTTACTCTCAGATGCACGTAATTTTTTCCCATTGACCTCA
The DNA here is from genome assembly GCA_018881555.1 of Amblyornis subalaris. Classification (NCBI taxonomy): domain Eukaryota; kingdom Metazoa; phylum Chordata; class Aves; order Passeriformes; family Ptilonorhynchidae; genus Amblyornis; species Amblyornis subalaris. Next base: position 1,557,701 of record JACAXG010000088.1, read on the forward strand.
CATGTGACATGAAATAGACCAAATCCCCACATATTACTTTTTTTTTAATTTGATAAAAAAATTAAARGTACACAACAAACCAATCTGAGGTGACAGCAGAGAAACCCTATGCCTTACTTTCAAAAAGCAAAACAAACCAAAATACTTTTTGTCCATTCCATCCAAAGAGAAATCTGGCCAACTCTGAAGCAAACAATTACAAAATAAAGCAGGGTCTGTGTCTGTCTTTACAGATTCCATGTCCCTGTCAAATTACATACACATATACTTTYCCTTCAGATTGCTCTGAAAAATACTGGCACCATCAAGGAAACCTGACAGAGCAAAGGGAAAAAAAACAGAAAAAAAACACCAACTAGTGAATCACAAAACATTGCTGAAAGGCAGAAACAAGTTAAAGAATAAATTGTGAAAGAAAAGCGTTCTCCATAATGCCTCATTTATAGCAACTTTCTAAGTCAAAGCTCATAGAAAATGTCTTCAGATTCWCATGTTGATCTGTTTATCCCCCTTGGCTATTTTGCTTAAAATAACATTCATTATCCACCAAGAGAACAAACCAAGAGCCCAGCCACTTGGGAGAGCTCGGGCCTGAGAGCCCAGGAGGGGCGAGCGGAGCCCTGCCAGGCGCGCGGAGCCCGTGCCCGGCTATCGCAGACACGGCTCCGCTGAAGGCCTGGCTCGGCGAAGCCACGCTCCGTGCTTGGCACAGGGTCCTGGCTCCTCTGCGCGGCCCTGCCAGAGCCCGGCACAGCAGGAGGAAGCGAGCTCGGGCCAGCAGATGTTACTAACACTTACGCCTGTCACGAACAGAAAGGACAAGAAAAGTCTTGAAGAGGCAGCGACTTGTTTTCTTTGTCAAGAGTTGGGAGATGGGGCTGGGGGGGGAGGGGGCAGGATGGCACCTCTCAGGATTGCTGCTCATTCAAAGCTGTCTTTGTCGGCATGCCGTTGCTTGACTATTATTGCTACCGAAAAGGAAAATAAAATCAGTGTTATAATTAAAGCCATTCAGCCATTTCAGTTCAACACATTATTGTAGTAATGAGAAAACTGAGTTTTTAGTGGCAGAAACAAACATTTCAGTTGCAAGAACTTCTTTGAGTTGGAGTGTGTTTGTTTTATTGCCCTTTTTTTTTTTCCCCTAATCAGTAATACTGTTTTATTCCAGGTGAAAAAAAATCCACAAGGCTTTTGCACAGGTAAAACCAGGGGGGCCTCAACAGGGAGCAACCTCCTGTACCATGAGGCTGAGCAGAGTACCTGTTAGTACCTGACTGTCCAAATAGCACACAAATCCCTGTTTTGCTCAGTGTAGATCCATAAAARTCCTATTTCTCCTGCTCATGAGTCTACCCCACCCTCTGCTCTGGTTTTCTTGATTTCTTCCTCCATGTTGGACTTTCATGGCATTGCCAGCAAAAAGAAATCAGTAAATTTCACGTGCTTGACACTACTCTTAAAATGACCAAACAAGAAGGAGAACCTTTCCAGTCTGAGGAAAAGACTATGGGGAACTTCGGGATCCCTCTGGGTGGGACCAGTCTCTYGTTCAATGAGACAGGAGCAAGGGAGGATGTGAAGGCATCACATGTTCCATAGGACTCCCTGCCCACTAGGGAGAAAAAACATAATTAAAGAGAAGGCAAAGAAAAAAGGGAAGGAGCAAGCCATGGTGGCTATCTCTAAGCTATGAAACAGGATCACTGTGGCTCCCTCCCTTTTTGCTCTTGCTTGTCCCTTCAGTTGGAAACCCACACTTTATACCAGTAAGATGTGAGGACCTGGTCAAGGTATGGAACCATGCCTGGAAAATATTCTTGGGTTTTTGAGTTTAGAAAGAGCCAATGTGAGTTGCAGAGTTAATCTGCTCCTTCACTTTGTTGGAGTGTCTTAAACAAGAAAACCCCAAATCCCCAAAATCTACCAGGGACTGTCCTCCCTCTCATTAAACTGACTGATGTGTGTGCTGTAGCAGACACAGAACAGGTCTGGAARTAGCTCTTACAAGGCTCCAGTGGCAAAGGCTGGCAGGAATCCTCCCTCCCTCAGTCTTGCCCAGAGCTGTTTGTGCATCGCATCTCACATTGTGATCAAATGCAGGGAGAGGCCATCCTTCTGGTGATTTCTTATTATTCAGAAAAGTTGTAACATTACAGGAGCACAGAAGGGGCAAGGACAAGAGCATGCAATGTTTCAGTACTGAGAAGCAATTAAATRAAAACTGCAGCCATACTATTTTTCTTTTGGTTTTTTAGCCCTTTATGTTACACAGAAATCTTGAAAATATCAACCTGAAACGATCCCATATCATCTAAGAACAAAAGGATGCACTCAGCAGCATTACTTTGAAGGAGCTGACCATGAGATTTTTCTGAATCTTTGGGTCATTCCTCAGGGATAATTCCTTTTAAGACATGACAAAACCGTTCCAAAATTACACCTTGATAGCAAATCAGTCTATWTGGGAGCCTTGCTTTCTCCAAAAAACCAAAAGTAAATTCAAGATCTTTTTCAACTGGTTAAAATTCCATATTATTGGATACCTGGCCACATTAAAGCCAAATGTAATTTTGCTCCATACAAAGTGAACCATAACCTCAACAGCCATCCAGCAGACTCTGTTCCATGGAGAGACAAGCAGGGCTGAGTATCCAAAAGGCCATTCTGCAGGTTTCCAGCAAGAGGGAACATGCTGCAACATGCGTCTGACTTGTGGGTTAGGTCAAGGCCAGTGTGAGCAGTTCTGGCTAACTCTTACCACTGGCAGCAAATGCAAATGTTACTCACTTGGAAGCAGGGAGAAGTGTTCAGCCTTTCCCACCACCTCATCTCCCTATTTAGAGCAGTAGCAGGCTGGTTAAACAAGATGAGAGACAGTAAAGGAAGGCAAGAAAAAAAAAAACAAAACATAAAGGACCTTTCCTACTGCACGTCTCCTYCCAGTCATGGCCTAACAGATCTTCAGGGAGGCTGCAGCTGAGAGATTAACCACCTTTGTGAGCTGCTGGTAAGGCTTTTAGAAGGGGAAGTTCTGCTGGTGGTTGTGACAAGCCCCATGCAATGCTCAGTACTGCTGAAGTGACCTAGGACRAGGCCCCTGCTCAGCTACAGCTGCTGTAAGAGCTTCACAGGGCTACAAGCCCCAATTTCCCCCTCTGCAGACACAAGCCCAGAAAAGGAGGCAGGCTGTAGGGAAGGCACAGACTGTAGCCTACCACCAGAGATARAGAAGGAAAGAGGTAATAAACAGACCTAAGACAACCTGCTCCAAACTTTGTACACAGGTCACGCTGCCCAGCCTGTGCCACACCTGCCTGGGAAGGACACCTGCACAGGTCTGCCCTTCTCCTACACACTGGCAAGTTCACATTTGCACAGGGCCAAAGTTCTGATACTGGAGTTGCACACGGGCCCTGAAGCATAAGAAGTCTGAGAGTTTTGCTCCAGCCRACTCCTCTTGAACAAATTCCTTACCTGAGCTGTCAACTCTTCTGCTACCGCGGGCTTTCAAGCACAAGCTTTCTGACAGCTTGGCTTTTGGTCTCTTCTAAAATTGTCCTGGGCTTTTCTTATAAATCAAGTGCAGTCAGGCCCTGCCACATGCCAGCCCGTCTGGGGAGCAGGATGTCAAACAGCCACACGAGTCTCCAAGGACAGTCACTCACAGAAAGCCAAGCCAGGAATTCCCTAGTTTTTAAAGACCCTTTCCTTCCCCTCCACAAGATCAGCACTCCCAGTTGTACCATTAATGAGATGTACAGATCTACCCCACACCTGCTTTTGATCTCTACGAATTCACTAAGTAGGGGCTCAGACAGGTCCTTGCTTTCTTGCCCACTTTCACAGAAGTTGTGAACTTTTGAGACTTCTGCAACCCCATGAGATTTGGTCAAAAGGCTAAAAAACTACTACCAGTACAGACACAGTCCTAGAAAAAGTCCAATTTTTCTTTCCCTCTCGCATTCTTGTCCCTCCCTACTAAGACAGATTTTATGATTAACCTAGTCTGAATGTACCCTAAAAGCAGATGTAAAAATGTGTACATTAGAAAATGTTAATATTGGCAGTTATTCACATTCCTTTCCAGGATTTCACAAAACTCTTAAATCCCTGCTGACAGGATCTACATGGAATATGAACTTTTTGCTATCTTTGYAGCAGTACAAGAAACAAAGCAGAAGCTGATGCGCTGTTATTCATATGCTTGAAATACTTGCTTGGAAGCATCTTCTRTTCAAGAATAGCCCATCAAATAATTATTCTGGTAGGTTTATCAACTTCTTTTACTTTAACATTCTGATTTTCTGTCACACAACACGATGATTTTCATGTTTGTTTTTCCTGTTACCAGAGCAAACCATTCATTTTTAACTGTTGGTTTTGGCATAGGAGGACTGCAAGTTCATAATGGAAATGTGTTTTCAGCGGTAGTACTGAACAATAGAAAAGTCTCTTTCAACTGTCGGTTATGAGGAGAACCAGCTGTAAATAAATTTAAGTCATAGTGGCTCTGTTTCAGAAATGCAACAGACTTCACTAACTTTGCAGTCAAGGAGTTTGTAGCATTTCAGAAAAATAGCTACTTTTCTGAAGGCCTTCTCTGAAACCAGCACCACAAAATGGTCCCTTTATTCTAGCTTAATTTGATAATTATGAATAACCAAGTATCTTTCAATAAACCTTTTCTGGGTGTTGTGGTTGCAATGTGGGGCCTCAGTGACTTATATCCTACTAAYAGAAATGGAATAGACAGAAACCAGTAAAAATCTTAGCATTGCCAGGCTCAGGTTCTTTGAACTACGTCTACAACTGAATAAAGCAAACATCAGGAATTGAAATCATAATGAAAGTGCTTAATTCAACACATTAGAAAAGTCAGATTTCATCATCTGCTTGATTGACTGTTCTACAGCACTTTAATTGTTCTCCAACTTCCAACGGGGCACGAATATGAATTCTACAGAGCAGCCAGGATTTCAGAACCTGGAACAACACAGGAGAGAACGACTGCAGCTGATGAGCTGATAAGCTRCCCTTCGGTGTAAGACTTAAAAATCACCTTTCCACCCCATATGAAGTTATCAGGAATTGCTCTATTATTTCTGTCATTAACCAACCATTCCTCCCCCCACCTTTGCACCAATTCCTCTCAAGTGCAGCCAGAGATTATCAAACCCAGYGATAGCCTTTCAACAGCTCGGCCAGTTGAAAAATCTCTCAAGTTCTGCTGCTATCACCGCTGCGCGAGCTGACGTCAGGCTGTTGTTTACTGGAGATGGGATGGTGCCAATTTCCACTGAGCTGAAGACAGCCGTGTCCAGCCTCTTTTGGCTGCGCACAAGCAAGAATTCCTTGTGTGTGCTTGCGTGCACGCGTGTCTGCTCGTGGGCACACACACACGGGGGAGAAAAAGCAACTGGCTTTTATTTTCCACTGAGATACCAGAAATAAAAACAACAACAGAAAAAAGAAATGCAACACTTCTTCTCTGAGGAACTGCAAAGGAGAGAAAGGGAAGCACCGCCAGTTTTCTTGGAAGGGCTATCACGGTATGGATGAAAATATGGATGAAAACATAATGAAAAGCTTAGGATACTCTTAAAATCCCTACAAASAAGTTTACGCAGTCAAATAATTAAAAATCCTCCTAATGCCTGTCCATCCATAGAAGGACTGAGGTGAAAATTTGAGTACTTGACAGAATAGAAGAAATAGCTGAGTTTTACAAGGACTATGTAAGTTTTCAGAGTAACTGCATTGCCTTCCTCTTCYAAGACTATGAAAGCCCTGCAGCAGTGTTAAGTACAATTAGTYGATTAAATTTTCAGTACAAAAATATCCTAAATCATTAAGARTCCAGAGGAAAAAAAAAAAGAAATCCAAGCATATGTGACTTTTTTGTAATTTTTGTTAACTTACATTATTCTCTGCAAAGGGACATATTCCATGACAGCATCAAGTCCTGTTTTCAAGCACAACTTTTATATGTTACAAATATAATTATCTCAATGGCTGTAAGGTTCCATTTAAAGTTTTAAGTATTACACTGTCATTTCTGCCTGGGAAAACACTCCAGCATATTTGAATTTGAGGAATACAGAATGCAATTATTGGCACTTCAGGTGAAGTTTCCAGTATTTGCATCCAAGCGTGGACTGCCACTGTCATCTGAGTGAAAGAATCAACTGTACTGAAGATTTTTGCTTCCACTTAATGGCTTCTTCCCCTCAGCACCTAAATACACGCCCCTCTGCCTCCTTACTTCCCATGAATGCATTACAAGAGGATCTTCATCTACACACCAACTCACTCCCCTGATGATTTTAACTCCACCTTATCCCACCTTCCCATGGAACCTTTCTTTCAAGTTTAAATATTTTCTCAAAAGTTTCTATTGAGTCAATTATCTGAAGAGGTTTTACAGACCATTAATACTGCTCTGTAGGTTAACCACAAACAACACAAATAAATGTTTTCCTCTTCGTTTAGGGAAGTACAGAGTTTGAGTTCCCCCCTTCTCTATATCAGAGGCACAGTACACACAGAAAATATGCAAAACTGGGGAAACTTAATTTGAACTACAAGAAACAGTGAATTCTACTCTGTAAGTCCAATGTTCTGTATTTTACTTACATTTATTAAGTCACCTATTAAAAAAAAGCTGAGAACTGACACATCCATTCCAGCCCCCAAGACAGCTAAAACATGAAAGAAACCAAAATACTTAACCTTTAACACAAAAATGTATGAAGAAGACACAKTGACTACAGCATGCAAGTTAGCCAAGACCTTGCAGACAGCCTTCACAAGAACACTTTCCATCACTGCTAGACAGTGGTATTAAAGTGATACTCTATCACACAATAAAATACATGTTGCCTTTCTAGTTSTAACAAATTTTGAGGGTGGGTGACAATTTTCAATATGGACGTTTGGGAACTTTTACTCTGAAATGATACAYAGCATCTCCTTACATGTTACCAACTGTTTCCTCTGAATTATTTCTCCTCAAAGATACCAGACAGGATATCACCACCTAAAACAAAACTGAGAACTGGCATTTTGAAGTCTAGACATGATTTCCTCTTTTGGAAGCCTCCTCATCTCTGTACCTTCCCCGTGAAACCACACTCTCAAGGTGGCCTCATCTAGACCTTCTGTACACAGACAACAGTTCAAAAYAGCATTTATTTCTTTACACCACAACCATATGATAATAACTTGGTTGATAACTACATTGCATTTTTCACACTTTCACCTTTTGCTTCCCGTCCCAGGGACAASGGGGATGCAGCATGGATCATACACACTGTTGGGATGTCAGGACCTGTATCAGTATCTCACACAACTTGCTTAATCCACTATTTCTTGACATGCCCCTTGTATTCTTGAAAAAATGCTGCTGTTTCTGTGGTGATCTTGGTATTATGTTCTGCAGCTACAYCTTTTTGAACTCCTGTGAGCATTCCGTGCTTCACAATTTGTTCTGATGACAGGCTTTCAAAATGTATGATTGCATGTATTATCCACATATGTATGTATTATCTATGCATGGTAATACCCCTCGGGCTGGCCACCTTCATTTTATACTGCACGCTGTATGTATTGCAAATAGGTTTAGCCTCTGTCTCCATTCAGACCTCAGAGTCTGACCTTTGTTTAACTGTGCTCTTCAGCTCTTTTACTGCTTTTTCATTAGGGAATCATTTTCACTTGCCTTCCACATGCATACTGCTCTTTGGAAAAAAAAAAAATCTCTGTTTCTCACTGTGACTGACTTTCAGTTTTGTCCGTCTATTATCAATGCTGGGAAGTTTTTTGGTCTGGAGAACTATTTCAGAGGTGTGCACAGCACTGCTTTGAATAAGGGAGCTGAGCAGTGGTGATTCCATTCTCAAGATACAGGAGAGACTCTGGGTGGACTGCAGCTCCCTTTCCCTCTCCCATGTTATATCCAGCAAAATGTGGATTTCAAGAGGACTGAAATCAATCTCAATTCAATGAACAGCCATTAAGATTCTTGCTTCCCTAAAACTGGAAAACTGTTTTCAATCACTCTTTAACCTAAAGGACTTTRGACAATCCAAAATACTTGGGTTTAGGATTACCCAAAATCTTAATTTTTCATGTTAGCAAAAGAAACTTTTCATCTTTCAGTTCAAAACAACCTACATTTTTGATTCAGCCACAAGATCAAAAGCAACACAGTTAATCATGGCTCTAATCGCTTCTACTGCTACTTCCCAACTTGCTAACTAGTCAAAAATAAAATTCCCATGAATGATTTTTACACTACTACGTAATGCTAGAGAAAATGGTCTCAGCTGATCTCTTGTTCTATCTAAAGAAGGAAGAATATCCCTTTCCCGGGTGGTATTCCTCACAAAGCATTCAGACGACTTTCTGGGAGTTTGCAAATCCTCTCCATTTCTCCCACTGGAGACCAKGGCAAATCTTGGGTTGGGGGACTCATAGGTTTCATTGTATTTTGTCTGGCAGAACGCACTTGAGAATGGCTTCTAGCCATATCAAGGGAAAAAAGGAAGCACTTTTAGCAGGTGAACATTCCAACTGCATCCACTGATACACAGGCAGCATACAAAAGCATGGAGTGATGTGAGAGAATACAGAACATCAAAATCCATACTTTGCCCCACGCAGAGCCATATAAAAATTGATGGTGAGGTGAGCCTGAGTAGAAGGCAGCCATCAGATCTCAGCTATAGACCYCTGGATTCAACTAGGAGATTCCATGGAAGGTTAAGGTCTACTTTAATACCAATAAAATCTCTTTCCAGAGACTCAAGGCATGAGGGAAAGACGACTGGTTGCATTCTCCAGTCTGCACACAGCCTTGGCATCATTGCAGATCAAGAAAGCTGACTCTTTTTTTTGATCACAGTCAGCCACATAAGCCAGAAAATTACTTCTACTGCCAACTATTCTTTCCACAGGCATCAAAACACCAAAGGGACTCTGTGGACTTGTTGACTGCTTAGCCAGAAGCTTGTCTGGACTTCCTGGAACAGAGAGGACACGGAGGGGCTTTGCACCTTCAGTGGTTCTTGGTTAAGTCAGAAACACACGTCATGAGCATGCTGCAGTGGAGTTACACAATYCAATTAAATGCTGTACTGAGTATCCAGTCTCCTTCTCCTTACCATTCCCCCTCTGACACACACACACACACAGTGGGAAAACCTACTTCAACTGGTCCCAGAGATCCCTCAGCAACTCCAGTTTTGGTTCTCTGTTAAAAAGRAAAGGCTTCTTCATGGTACTCCCTTCTTCAGGGACAAGAGGCTCAAGGTCATTGCAGGCCTGAAGGCCTCAAGGCAGGAAAAGGGCACAACTTGTCTTTCCAGAGGCCAGCCTGCTCCGTGCAGTGTGGCCGTGCAGGAAGGAGGCACACRCAGAGCAGGGCTGTCAGAGCAGTGTGCTTGGCAGAGACAGGACACTGGCTCCACACACAGCTCCTGCTGCCTSTGCTTGTAAAGGTGCCAGGGCTGGACACACTTAATACCACAGGGTGAGGGGAAAGCCCAAGGGATTTTCAAGCCACAGCTGCTACACCATTTGTACAGTGGAGAAAGGCCTCAGTAGGTAGAGAGACACGAAGGAGCTGGCAAAGGATTGCAAGTTTTTCCTTGCTATTCTTTTCTAGGCAGTGGCAGATGATTTTGCTGTGGAGTCTCAGGTGTCCTGAACAACAGCTATGGAGYCAGTCCCTATTTTGGTGGTAGAAAAGGAACCGGCTTTCTGAGGAGAGCCAGAGACAAGCCAAGCCAGTTTCACACTGTCATTTTTCCTACTGGCTCATTCTGTTCAAATCACAAGCTAGAAAAACTGGAAAGGTAAGCAGTCCAAATTAATGGGAACATCAAGTGAACTGGCTTGTTTATGTATTGGTTTAACTGTAATAGGGAGCATAATTCCAGCTTTGGGCCCTAGCTCTGCAGACATTYCCTCAACTTACCTTTCTACCAGAGAAAGCTATGTGCAGGCCTGAATTATTCCTGGTCTGTCCCCAAAACACATCACAGTCTCTTGAAGCTTCATGCTTGCATGGCACCCATGACCACAACTCTTATTATTGGATGGCAACATCCATATGCTACCAGCTCATTCTTCCAACTCCATGTAATTAGGAAAAAAAAAATCAGGAACACCACACAGTAGGAAGTTGTCTTTTTCCTCACACTGCTCTTCATGCATTATCGTTGCCACATCTTACCTGTAGCATGGCACTTGCCCACCAAAYGGATATTTTTCTTATGGAAGAAGAAAAAGCAGTTCTTCAGAGTCCTACAACTGGTAGGAAATAATCAATTTAAGACTAATGATTTAAAAACCCCCAGGTATATATTTATAGTTAATTTCTACCATAGTGCAGACTTCACCAGATGCTCAATTGCATTTAGTCCTTAAGAGCAAACAAGGGCTCCTGCAGACGAGACCTTTCCAGCAGAGCTGTYGCAGATGGGCAGATTGTGGTGTCCTGCTAACTATCTCCGAGACCACAGCGGTACCATGATCCTACTTGCTAAAAGMAATAACTTAAAGTAAGAACCACAAAGGGAAGAAAAGTGACATGGATCTTGCACATCATTCCTCTTAAGATTTTTTATTTAAAATTTTTTATAAACTGCAGGGTGGAGCCATATTCTGCAGACAGGGAAATTCAGGCATGGTGGYTTTGCTACAAAACTCAGTCAAAGAGTGAGGGCCTGATACCCCTGTACACACCTAGGGCTGGCCATCCTCACCATATTCCACATAATCAGCAGTCCCAGAAAGCAGCTGCTCCTGTGTGCACGTTAGAAACCCGAATGAGAACATAAATGAGCCAAACTGCCTCGTGCACTTTAAAACTACAGCATAACATAACTGCAAGTCATTGCCATTAAAAGTTTAGGAAAAAAAAAAGGCCCCACCTGCCAAATACAGCTCCGTGGTCCACTGCTGAGTTTTAATGACAACTGCCGCATCTTGGAAAGCTGTTCAATAATAAGGTAGTACATTTTCCCTCCAGGACCAGAAATCAAGTACTGTCACTTCTCCACATAAAAGGCATACACAGGAAAATATCCCACAGCCATGTGTCTCATGCAGCAATCAAAATCTTGGACATCCTCTGCACACACAAATTTGCTCTTATTACAATGTATTTCAGTTGGTCAGCAYGCTAAAAATCTCCACTCTAAGATTTCTGGCTTTTCCAATTAAGCTTATAGACAAAAAGTCTTCTTTTCTTTTAATGACATTGCCATTTATTGCAAAGCTATGATGAGTCCTTATCTCATTGTGGTGCCCCATGGTAACTCATTATTCACTGAACTTCACTTTTTGATGTATGATGAACAGCAACATATACTTAAACAGTTCTATTTTAACTGGCCCTATAGTTGAGACAAATCATTCCAAGAACAGCATTGCATTACACTCGGAAGTGCTCAAAAGCTCAGGATACGATATTCTTCAGTATTCACAGAGCTTAATATCTTCAAATAGAAATTACTCAAGCTGATGTATCTCTCATTATTATTAAGTCAAAGTTCTTCCAAACGAGAAGAGGATGACTGACATTCAGAGATTACCAGGGCCAACACAGTGAGAGATCACACTCTTTGTGGCCACAAGCAAGCCTGAGAGGACCCAGATCCCCACAGCCCAGCACRCTCAGAAGGCTGCAAAGCAACCTCAGCATCCCCATCCCAAAGCCCAAACATCTCCCTCACTCAACAACAGATCTATCTGGTGCTGATGGGTAACAGAGCATCGACTACTCCTTCTAGGCCACGGGTGCAAGACAAGTTTTCAAGTTTTGTATAAGAYGGAAAAACAAAAGTACACACAACAACAAAACCCCCCACAGCCAGAAAAGAACACAGGCACCAGCACAGCTCCAGGCCTCTCCCCACCCCTCCAGTTACTCTCCAGAAGGTAAAGTGAGATGTCAGGACCTTTCCAGGAATAAGCAGCACTGCTTGGATCAGGTTCTTTGCTCTGCCTAACACTGAAGGGATTGGCTTGAGAATTCAAATTGGTTAAAGGTGGAAAGTCCAGTTTGGGACATCTAGAAATACTTTGGAAAGTGAAATACAGTCACTGGCCTGGCCTGTTCACTAGTAACTTCCTACATTAGATGCTTCTGGCACACTGGTATTTCAGGAGAGGAGGAGCCAGATTCACACGTCCTAAGCTGCACCTCAGTCACTGTRTCTTTTATTTCCTTCCATGTGACTCCTGGCCTTCAAGCACAGAGCCTTAGGCACAATTTAGGTCATGAGAACYTGGTCTTCAGCCTCTCAACAAGTGGAAATACCCACGGCTGAGTCTGGCTGGAAAATACCACACACTTTACAGGACAAAATACACCTGCTGAGAGTACTCATAAACACACACACACACASAGCAGCACAATTCTTCTGCCTCAGGGGTCCCCAGACTGCAAACTCTGACCGATGACACAGAGAAAAGGAGAGCTGAATTTATACACACGGAGCATGTTCCAGCTGGACACGGCAGGTGAAGTGYGCAGTGTGAACATCCTCCACCTGCTGACCGTGCTCTGCAGGATCCAGAAGCCAGTTTTCAAAGCAAGAGACTGTACATAACACCCCTCATCCCTGTTTCCACTGTACTGCCTACCGAAGTCAAGCTACTGAAATGTTTCCAAGAGCACAGGGAGTGTTATTTCTTTTCCATAGGTGTTAGGTATCAGAAAAGATCATAAGCAGATAATATCTCAGGTACAGGTAAGAAAGATGGCAGAGTTAACATATCCAATCTTTTTCACATGCAAGCACACACCCTGAAATAAGTCAAAAATGCTAATTGTGTTCATTGCACTATAGTATAAACAGCAATTATGAAGCTAAAGAAAGTAACAAAGCATCCCTGCCTGAAGGGTCTTCTGCGGGCTATCATGTATCAGAGAAAAGATAAACACAGAAGCTCGAGACATAGTAAAAGAAATGCTCTCCCCAGATACAAAGCCCAACATTGTGCCCTAATATGCAAGAGTATTTCACTCTCCAGGGCAGAGTGGCTTTCTACCACAACATTTCACATCCCAGATCCAGAGCATCCTCCCAAAAACACTTTGGGAGGCAGCAGACAGATACAGAGCGTTCAGCTTCAGTGGCACAGGAGGRTTTCACAGTMCCTGCAGTGACAACAGCTMCAAAGGAAAGGGGCACAGCTGTTCTCACCTCAGAACAGGAGCTCTGCTGCACAAAGCCCACAGACCCCACCAGCCATCTCCCTCTACCTCAAACCCAAAGCACACCAAACCCCCGAGGTCAGCACGTTCACTGTGTAGAGTCAGCTCATAAGAGATGCTAAGAACAGGGCTGCACCTTAAACCCACCCATGGCAAAGAAGCAGAAAGGTTTCTCCTACCATGCACTAAGACAGGAGCCTGTCCTTCAAAAAGCCAAAGTGCTTCATATAAAAGGCTCTAGCAGCCTGTATTCTCCACGCAGCAGAGCAGGACTTGGTGTTCTCCAAAAAGGCAGACTGATGATTTCCTCCTTGCCATTCCCACCCTGATCCAAGTCAGCTGAGGTCTTGCAGGAGCAGTGCCCTAAACCTCCAGACTACCCTGTGCAAGATGGAGAGAGGACACACAGCTCCTGCAGCAAAAYGAGCCTTGCCTTGCAGAACAGATACTGGTTAAAAAGCAGAGCAGGAATGGGGAGCAGAATGGGGAGCAGAGAGGCTCTTCCTGTTTGCAGAGGCACTCCCCAGGGAGGAAAAACCACTGGTCCCAGCTCTGAGAACAACTGGTCCAAAACACAAGCTCATTAATGCACCAGAGACCCTGAGGGCAGGCAACAAATCCTGGGCTCTCCTCTACCTCATCTCCAACTACCCTTGAAAAGGAGGAAGAAGTAAAGACATGTCCAATCCTATGGGCATGCATTTGGTGAATTTCAAGAGTGCCTCAAGGAGCTTCAGCAGAAGAACATCCAGTTTCTACATTTAGCTTTGAACCACATACAGAGCTGGTCACTGCTGCAAGACAAGGMCATTTCCAGTCATGGTCAGCAAAACAGAAAGGTAACAATAGAGTTGTTAAAGCAGAGCACTGAGATTAAGGGGCCCTTCTTTCTMCTGCCTGTTCTGACACCACATTAAACATTCTCTATGAAAAAAAAAGCGCAATAAAACCCTTTCTTGACATCACAGGGACACTTGAGACTAAGTTAATTGACTCARGGCCTTGGCCTTCTTGCAAATCGAGTGTAAGACAGAATACATACAAGACAGTCAGTTTACATGAACAACAGATGACATTTGGTAAAATCAGACCTTTTTCCCTCTGCACTCAATACTACTACATTTTCCCTTGTTCTGTGCAAAGCYTACAAGGTTAGAAGCAAAACAAAGTCTTCTCCCACACTTGTTACGCTGGCAGTGCCAGATGCCTTACTGCTCATCTTCCCACACCTGGGGATGTTCCACGAGTACCCCACTGTTCCCTTCCACTCCACGTCAYGCTTAAATAAAGGAAAACAGTTTATCAGTGTTATTCCCTCTTCCCAGTTTTTSGGCTGCTGAGGAGGTGCCACAAACAAAAGCGAACAACATGCAACTGCTCCGTTTGCATGTCCCAAGGACTGGYTCTGCACACTGGTTGGTGCCTGAAGAACAAGCACATTGCAAAAGCATTATGTTTCCAGTGGCAGGATGGATGGGAAAAGTGCCAGCCACTTGCTATAACCCTTTTGTCATGCCAATTGCTGGCTGCTATGAGGATGTACTTTAGATACCTCCTTAGAAAAGAGCTCTGCATCTCATCCTTCCAGATGGAGGAGGAATGATTCATACACACATAAGCATGCTAGAATGACGGCTGAAGAGAAAACATTTTCTTTATGTTTTCTGTTTTGCATTACAGGCATACTCAGGGCCTTAATCACAGCAAAAAATTGAACTGAAGACGATGACACTTTGGGCCCCAAAGAATGCTTGTGCAAAACCCCAGTGCTACTTCTCACTGGCCATGTCAAGCCTCATACTGCATACACATACCTCACATGCCTCACTGCCCTGCTTTCCCATTTTCACAGCATTTCTCTGCACAGAACATGRCAGAATAACTCCGCTTACAAAGCCACCACATCACACAATGACAAACACAGGGGAAAGCATCCAAGAGAGGGATCAGGAGCTGGGAGCTCTAAAYTGACCACAGACTGACTTGCAGTGCAAAAGAAAAGCAAAGGATCTCTTTCCTTTCCAGACACACCAGGTGCCTGTTTCTTTCCTGGRGGCCACTGCAGGTGTCCTCCTATCACCCTTACCTGCACAGTGCCTTTGCCACACACTTGCACTCCTCTCAAGGGCCCTGCATCCTGTGAATCTCCTTCTGCTTCTCAGCACTAACCTGCAAATTCCCGCCTATTTACTCTCCTGTGGCCTCTCTGATTTGTGAAGTCCTTGGAGCAGGAGATTATCTGTAAGCACCTGGAAAGTACCTGAAATATCCCAAGTCCTACTGCAAATAAACAAACAAACAAACAGCAGTGCACAATATGTATATTAAGCCAACCACGTAACAGTCATCTCTGACGTCAAAAATCATGACTGTAGCTTCTTCCTACAGAGAGTGGCAGTAAATCTACACTTCAGGGAACATCCACGGACCAGGAAAACCTTCACATTTTCTTTCCCTGCCACTTACCTCCCTACTTCCCCCATCACGTTATCCATTTCTGGAACCCATGCCTCACTTTTTATTATAAATTATTCTAATCAGGTTTGTGGCATGGCAGAAATGCAGCAAAACCTTCAGAAATATACCTGCACACTGGCTGTATAGCTTCTTTATTTCATAGGAGCCTTTCAAAGAGCCTGGTGCAGTCTGGCATGATCTGGCAACCTTTTCCAGAAGCATCCCTATGGTGGTGACCCCTTCCTAAAGGTCACTGGACGCATTCACCTACACTATTTCCTTTCTTTGTAAAAATCTCTCATTAAAGCCAGGAAAAAGTGTTCAAGCGGGAATTTTTCCTCTGCTGTTTTTCAGGTTGAAGCAGTGTGACTTAGGGGTGGCAAAGGGGCTAGAGAGATTATCTKAAGTCCAATGGAGACCTTCTTTCCYATCCCACCCTCTTCTGAATGGGAAGATGYAAGATAGGCTGGGTAATTGCTCCAGCTCAGAAACAGGGTTCAAGTGGGAAAGACAGGAAAAGAAAAAATAAAAACGAAAACAAAACCCACAGAAAAGCCCCAGCAACTATAAGGATTCTTAACTTTTCTTGGGCAAGGAGAACAGGCTGCTTTCGTAGCTCTTAAAAAAAATCCCTACAGAGTTTGTTCCCTCATGCTGAAATAGTTCCAGAAGGAATCTGGATCTGTGGCTTTCCCATAAAACTAATAAGGAGGTCTGAAGCCCACAGTGGGGAGGGGCAATAAAAAAACCCCACAACAACAAGCAATTTAAACACAGAGCTCTACCATCTTGTTAATAACATGTTAAGAACTCATCTGCAMGTCTGTCTTGGCCAATGAGGGACATCAGTCAGGAAGATACAGTAATACTCTCCAGCATGCAATTAGTCACTGCTGTAAGCACTTTAACTCTGGATTTCTTGGATTATATTGTTGTTTGTAACAACTATTACTGTTGCTTTGTAGAAGTGATATGATAGCTGTCCAAGCACCACAATCAAATTATGCTACCAGGACATTTGGGCAATGGATTATCACAGCAAAGGAAATGGATTATCACAGCTTTTATTCTGAACAAGGGGAAGAACAAGATGAGAAATCACTCTGAACATGGCAGAAGGAACAGTAGGAAACTATACCCGAGATTTACTTTTTTACCTCCTCCCTCTTTTGGACTTTCCAAGATGGGCATACTACAAAAATCTGCCATTCTGAAAAGACAAATTGCCTTTTCTAGAATTTGCACTGAAATATCTGAAAACAGAATAAATTCAAACTATTCCAAATCAAAGGACAGTTAAAACAGCCTCCTTGGATTGGCTGAATGCCTGTTCCTGGGCATTCTCCCATCGCATGTCTGCCACTACTTCTTTCACTTGGCATCAGGCAACAACCATCACCACCACCAGGCCTAAAGATTTCAGCTCTGTCTAGAAAGTTTACTACCASATATGTTCCCTCTCACAGGAAGGAGGACTACTTACCTTCCTTCAATTGAGTACATTCAGCAAAGGACTGAYGTGTTCCTTTAATAAGGTTTGATAGTTTAAAGGTTCTCTTAAAAATGCTGCACCTTCACCTTTACATCACCCATGAAAACCTATCTCGTTTTATACCTTAGTTCTCACACTGCATCTCAAAACAAATATTAGCTTTTTCAACTTCACAAATCTTGTTTGATTTTTTTAAGAGGATTTTGGTACCTTCAACACAATGTACATACTCTTTTGGTGTCTGGTACTCAAGAGACCCTGATTCTGACCTCAATTTCTTTGGCAATGGCCAAATATTCCAGTACARGATGAGGGAAAACATACTAGTCTTAATACCCCTGTGATGCAGTTTGAGAGATCATTAGTAGCCATTACATATTAAAGATGAGAAAAGACTAAAMCAGAAAAGACAGCCAAATAAACAGAAGAAGAAAAAACAATTAAAATAAAAGTGATCTCTGCAAAAGATAGAAGAAGCAAAAAACCTGCTTTGCTACAGCACAGGGTACGTGTGTGAGGCTGATGACACCTGGGTATTACTCCTGGCTGTGGTCCTGMCTCCTTCTAGATGACTGCACCAATTCATGTCACACCTCCAACAGGCTCTCCCTTCACATTTTCCATTGGACTATGGGTCAGCAGTGGTGAACCTTTGCCTTCCCAGGACACTAAATACTACTGGCATGCCACACCTCAACATGGACTTTGTGATTCTATAAGCAAGCAGCAAGACTGGTAGTTGATTAAGACTAGAAGGAACAATAACGAATGGGAAAAAAAATTGTCTGGAAAAAAACAAAGGGAATCAAAACAACACCTAAAAAGCAGAGAAAAAAGGAAAGCAGGTGATGAAAGGATACTTAGAAGGAAAGAAACAAAAAAATTATAAAAGTGAAAAAGGCATCCATAGGAATATCTGACTTCATTTGACAGGTGAAAAACAGGGTGCAGGGGCTTTTTTAATAACAAAATTGAAATTGGGTAATCCAACAAGCAGTATTATATTYTGCTCCACAGAAATAAATGAATATAGACTTGTAAGTTTTTAAGAGGAAGAATTCAAGCTCTCAATGCACTTGTTCTCAGAACTAATGCTTTAAACACATTAGTGACATCTTATGACAAGACCTGAGTGACTACAATTCCTTCTCTATCTRGAACCTGCTTTTTCAGAGTCACCATAACTACCATAATTTTCCAGTTGTGAGAGAGACTTTACTCTTGTTATTTCATGGGATTCCTCCCTTTTTCAAATGGTAGGAACTAAAGAGCTTTTGTTCTGGTTCAGCTAAGATCTCGTCATCCTTTTTTCTGGTTTTTTCCCCTCCATTTTGGTGGTTTTTAACTGTTCTTAACTGGACACACATGGCTAATGCCAGATATGAAGTAATGTGGGTCACTACAACTAYGGGTAAATATTTCAGAGAATCAGGAATTTAATTGCATATCACGTTACTCCAACATCTCTGCCCTTCCTGTCACTTCACCTGCTTGTAATCATTAGAAAGCGGAGTGTCATTTCTAAGCTGTAGTTGAGCACTAAAAGCACCATGCTGGCCTTCCCTGGATCTACTTAATTAGAGATTAGCAGAAACAAAGCATAGGGAGAATATAAACATAATTTTGCCAGTTTATCAGTAAACAGGTTTGGGTTACCAAAGAGATAAGAGTAAGGCTGCTATTCTATCTGTGTGGCTGGACTGGTGAGTTTACCTTCGCTGGGACCAAGCCTCCATTAGAATTCCCTCTGAAATGTCAACATGAACCATATTATTAATTTTTCAAGTTGTCGACCTTTAATGTTGTCTGCATCATAAACCCAGCTTTTTGAGCTGTTTCTATTCATACAAGAACATGCTCCACAGGCCTCGTGATATYTGAACCCTCTTACATAGGCTGCTCCCAGGTCACAGAACAGATGCACACTGCAGCAACCCTGAAGAAGCCATGGAGTTGGACCTTCCCAGTTCCAGAAAGTCCACCAAATCAGCATCCACTGGGAAGGCAGAGAGGGCTCCCCCAGAGTGCATCTTRGCGTGAATAAATTGTTTCACCAACAGTCATGGCTTACAGCTACATTAAAATAAAATAATTTGACTGTGAGCTTAAGTTTAATTTCAATCAGGAAGAAGAGAAGAAAAAGCAAAGCTCTCGGATTAGAAGACAGCCGTTCCCATTTACAGTTCCTCCCAATTAAAATGTTTTATATAGATCATCAGAACCTAATGCATCGTACACGTTCCACAGCACACAACATAAGGCTGTCGGTCTGTCATGTCTCTGTAAGTGCTCAGCGTGATGAATGATCTGGGTCCTCGTCTTTCTGGTAGAAAAGCAGGAGAAGCCTTGAGACAAAGAAATAAAGGCCAATGCATATTACAGATCTTACAGCGCTTAATATCATTGCTCCTGACTCACACCGCTGAAAACAGTTAAGGTCACTATTTCTCTTTTATTTTGACTGTGGATTTCAGTACATCACATCAGAACCCTYCAAACACTTGGGAGAATTTAATTTAAAGCAGAAACAGGAATGTCAGGAACACAGAGCRTTTGGGCTGCAACAAACAGTGCTTCACCAGCATGTCACAAGAAAAATAAGTGACCTTCCCTCTTGCCTCTGCTGACAAACAGACACACATGAAGCCACTCGCAGGCCAGGATGTTAGCGTGATTTCTGGAAGACAATCTAATAAACACAGATTTTAAAGAGTTAAAAAGCCCAAACCAAAACAAACCCGACTACTTATTGCCTGAACTGGAAAACTTGCCTTTCCAAATCAACTAATGGTTTGGCAAGCCTACATGAAAGGCAGACAAACAAATAGCATCTTTTCCTTTTAGCATGGAATCTGCAATAAGAAAAAGAAATCAGCATTTTATTGATTTCCATAATGCCATCTCTACAGCTTAACAAACTCACTCAGCTGCTAACACTAATTCACTGATGCTATAGAGCCTTTCTATATAATTATACACCCTCCACTTCGCTGAGCCCCAGGGCTCTGTTTCCAACTTTCCAGAGGACCACTGCACCAAAAGTAGAAACAAAAAATCTCTCTTTCATTACCCAAAGCAAACCGCAAACCAAATTTTGCTTATTTAAATGGGAAGTTAGAGAGACTTGATTTTTAAGACAGGGAATAATCTGCCAGTCTGCATGTATTTTCAGATTTGATATCGTGACAACCAATTCTCATTTAAACTCTCCCCACCCCTATTTTTTTTTGTTCCTGAGAGCACRCAAGAATACAACATATAAATATTGCAACAATTATGATTTCTAGGGAGAGATTCTAAAATCCTCAGCTCAGAAGTGTTTCAAGAGGGCRATTCAGAATCAGACATGGAGACTTTCGTGAATGCCACTATAATTAACATCGTAAAAATATTATAAAATGTTACCATTGCGATAGGGTTGCATATTTCAAAGATATTTTAAATAAGTTTTTCTTWAAAAAAGCAACCCTGAAACACCTTCTAAACCAAATACAGGGAGAATATCTTCTCCAAGTCTAAAAGCAAAAATTTCCCAAGTAATTAATGAAGTAAAGTCTGCCATTTTTCTACATTTCTCAGACAAATTCAGCAGTTCATAACCAAGCAGACAGCTCCAATACATTTTAGTGAGAGTTTTGTTCAATTAGGGACAGCAGAATTYGGCCCAATTAATCTGGTACTGTCTATCTGGAAAGAATGTAATGGAACCCTGCAGTGTAAACACCCTCCCCGAATGACTGTACCTGAAGTCCCCTTTCCTGCTCCCCCTGTTTACCCTGCCTTGATATTTCGGGTTCAACCATACCGTATTCACCACATCCATCAAGATTCAATGTGCCAGTTGAGCTAATATAACTTAATTTTGCTATGGTTTCCCATGCATATATTAATTTGGAATCAGTTAATCTATTTCCTCTGAGAATGGTGAAATGCGTGGATTTTTGTTCAACAAACAAACAAGTTGACAGTATCAATACAGAGTTGGAGAGCCTCTAAAAACAATCTAGTTTGCATAATTAATGTTAATTACAATAACATCTCAATCAGTGACACAAAGGCTTAGCAATGAACACAGTCATACGAGGAAGTGAAAACATGAAACAAACATGAAGGGATCTGGTCTTGTTCTGAAAGAGTATCAAGGAAAACTTTCAAGAGACTTATAAATAAGTACAGAAAGGAAGAAGACAATTCTGTTTTGTTAGACATTTTCTTTACAGGCTGTTTAGCACAGAGCTTTCTTCTGGGATTGTAATAAGACAGTAGATCTGAGCTATGGACACACCAGATAATATTATCTTTCTACAACATCACATCCAAGTCATTATCAACTTCTTTAAAGAAAACCAACCGAGGGCCTGATCCTTCTGCCAGTGATTTCAATAGCAAACACTTAGACAATGCAATGTGAATGTTTGGGGGAGTAGGTTCTGGAGACAGAGGGGAATTAGACAACTCCAACATGAACACCACATGTAGGTATGGAATCCCAAAGCCACAGAGGAATTTCAGGACAAGATAAATAATTTTTCAACAATCTTTTTCCCACTTTCCACAGCAGCAAGGGAAAGCTAAACACACAGAAAACTTACCTGCCTGCTTCACTTGGCAGCACAGAAGTCTTAAACAGTGGGGTTTTGGTACGGTCACTTAACAAAGCAGATTTACATTTAATCCTCAGGAGTTTTCTTCATGGCCCAAGAAACATAGTTATCCAACACATTCTTATTTCAAGGAAAGGGAATAAAATAGTTAYGAAAAAAACAAGCGCCACTCTACCTCACCCAGATTGGCACTGTAGTACACAAGTAGTCACACCAGCATCACAGGGAGCACTTGCGCAGTAAAGTACCACTCAGAGTGAGTAAGGGTGGTGTAATCGGGTCTGCTGAGGGAAGGAGTCAGAGCCTGTCACGTCATTACTATAAGGCACTTTCTGAAAACATGGGTTTCTTCATCACCCTTCACATTCATGCAAATCCGCTCCCTTAATGAAGTTGCACTGGTGCTAAACTAGTTCCAGCGGAGACACAGGCCAGCTTCATATTGATTCAACAGACCACCTGAAGGACCCCCCCACAAAGGTAAAATTTAGGAAGCTTTCAGGTTATGTTGGGCAAGTTACTCCTTGGGAAAAGGACTGATTTTCTATTTGATATCAATCTCACAGCTGATTTATTTTTGTTTCCCTCCCTCTCTTTGTAGATAAAAGCAAGACAAGATTTGATAAAGATTTCATTTCCTCTAGAAATTTACTGATCCTCAGCATACACTTGAGTACTCACTGAGTAAAGCCATCCTTTAGCAGGACTTATCTACAAGAGTGCTTGCCTTTAGAAAGAGAAACTTCATGTGGAGGATTCCCAGAATGATGCTGGCCTTTCCTCTTAACAAAAGTTCAGCAGATTTATTTTTCAGATGCCTGAGAAAGATGATTTTGGAGAGCTGTGAGGTTTGGTAAGGCTTCAATTCAGCAATTAGTTTCCATAGGATATAAATTGCAACAATCGAGCAATTAATATTAATAAATAAACCCAGTAGAGGACTGAGGCTTTGGATGCCCTGTGCATGGAAGCGCTGCTGTATTTGCTGGGGTTTTCCATGCCTCTGTTTTATTTTAGCTATTCTGTACGTACAGCACACGAGAACATATACCACACTCACGTTTCTAAAAATACATTAAGGAGAGGGAAAAAAATTAAAAATCAATAGCAGTGGAACAGAGACACAACCATTTCACATTAAGCGCTCCCAACGCCAAGCCGAGACACCAAAACTCCCCGCTGCGGACCACGGCTTCCCCCTTCCCACACACGCATGTTCCTGCCACGGCAAGGGAAGCCCATGTAATAGCGAAACATCCAGGAACGCCAGGGTGGGGAGGAGGATGGAGCACCTGGAAATACAGAAGGTGGGTTCCCCCGCTTTTCCAGGACGGACAGTRGCCGGAGCCTGCTACGGAGGGGTTGTTCGACACGGGCGGCTTTCGGGATACCCTCACGTCAACCATCCCCACAGCCTCAACCAGGGCGGGGGAAAAAAAGACCAAATAGAATAAAAATTACAATCACYGGCAGCACGGCACGCGTTAGAAGTTGGCAACGATGCCGGGGGGTTATATGTATTTAATTTTTTTCCCTTTCTTTTGCAGTCCGAGCGGGCAGTGCCAGGCTGCGCTGCGAGGGGGATGCCCCAACTTTGGAACAGTTGTCGGTGGCCGCCCCGCACCGCCCGGGGCTGCCCCGGCCCGCGCCCCCCGCGCCCCCAGCCCCCTCAGCGAGCCCGGGAGGGCCGAGCCCGGCACTCACCCGCTCCGGGGGCTCCGCGGCGAGGACCGGCGAGGGAGGCGCCCGGGGGAGCGGGGGCTCGGCGCAGAGAGGGGGCGCGGGGGAGCCGAAGAGGCGGCGGGGGGGACACGCGGGGGAGGGATTTAAACCGCGGGGAGGTCACTGTAAAACGAGCGGCGGGGGCGGCTGTGCCCGGCTCTATCCCATGCCGCCGCGGCGGCCCCGGGCGGCGGCCGAGCTGGGGCGGGTGAGTCGGGTCGGCAGGCGGCGGGGAGGAGGATGTGACACGGTGACAAGTGCGGCCCGCCAGCCCTGTGCCGGGGGAGGGGGGCCGGGGCAGCCCAGGCAGCGCCGCCCGCCCGCACACGGCATTGACGGCGCTGCCGTGACTCACACACGGGAGTTGGTCACAGGGCGGCACCGCGCGGGCGGGGGCGGAGGCGGGGGCAGCGTCCCGCCCCCCGGCCGCCCGGCAGCCAACGGCGCGCCGCGGCCCGGCGGATCGGCAGGGCGGGCGGCCAATGGGCGCGCGGGCCCGGCGCCAGCGGCGGAGCGGCCCCTCCGGCCCCGCGAGTCTTCTGAGGACACTCCGCCGCCGAGCGCGGGGAGGGCCGGGGGGAGCCCCGCGGGGCGGGCCTTGCGCGCCGGCCTGGCGCCGCGGCCAATCGGCGCCGAGCCTCGCGTTGATGGGCGGCGCGGCCGGCCAATGAGAGCGCGCGGGGGAGCGGCGGGGAGATGGTCACGCAGGGCGCGGGGGCGGCGGCCGCGGGCGGTGGAACCTCGGCGAGCGAGGCGGGGCCGGCGCCTCCGAGACCCCGGGGAGGGGAAGGGCTCGCCCCGGAGCCGCCTGCGGAGCGGGAGGTGGCCGGGGCGGAGCGGGGCTGGCCCCGCCGCCGCCAAGGTCGTTTCCCGCGGGAGGAAGGAGAGCGGAGCCGGGGCCTGGTCGGGGGGAAGCCGGGGAGGCCCCTCTGGCACCGTGGAAAGCCTGGGGAGGGGGCTGGGGGCAGCCAGGTCGGCCGGGGGAGCCTCGGCTTCCCTCGGGGTGTGGAAATGGGAAGTTGGTGTTTGCCTGTATTTGACAGGTGTCACTGCTCCAGGTCTTTTTTTTTTTTTTTTTTTTTTTTAATTCTGGCAGATTTTAGAGAACAAAGCACATGCCGGGATCCGGCACGGTATCAAAATTTTACCAGGTGAATGAAAAAATGAGAGCAATAGCACTGGCAGCGCAATTCCTCTCTCCTTTCTGCTGGGGGGGGAATTGACAGGTCGGGGCAGTGCCAGTGGTGTAAAAAGGCAACACCGTTATCACAAATGATTCATCTCGGAGGGATTTATTTTGGATACAGTGAGGAAGTAATGCCCAGTAGGAGCTTCCAACAAATACTGGATCCTTACCAAAAATTTAATCCCCGTGAAGGAAATGAGATACTCGAATTGTGTTTCACCTCTTCATCTCTGCGTACAAACTCTTACACTAAGACCTGGTTTTTGCACAAAAGCATGAAACAGCTGATAGACTTCTGTAAGATAATGAGATAACTCTATCAAAATAAGGGACTACATTGGCCTTTTCCCAGGCTGAAATAATACAGTTCTGTTTGCTTTAAAAACTTTTTCCATCAACAGAGAGCTATAAATACAGCTTTTTTTTCTTATTTTGACTTCCACAGTAATTGAAGAGCTGAAAAATGGTAACCTGCAACAATTTGTTCRTGTTTTTCACTTCAGAAATAGTGGGACTAATTACAGTTTTTTTCCTGCTTGCTTTTATTGAAATCCAGGGAGYTGGAGGGGAGATTTCACAGTTCCTCATTTGAAGCAGGAATTGTTAAACCATACACCAAAAAAAAAATTACTCTCAGATTTGTGTCTTAGTATCTAAGGCCCCATTCTGCCAGCCTTGCCATAGTGTCTTGCAAGAAATCCAGGATGGACAGTAGTCAAATTGCTCTAATATGAAAGAGGAGGAAGATAGGACCATTACTGCCATCCTATTAGAATAAAAAAAGGAAGAARAAAAGATGGTGGGGGTAAGGTTTTAATTTCAACTAATCATTGGGAATAATGAAGGATGTTTATAAGCAACTCACATCTTTGAATTGATAGCAAAAGCAGAGAATTTAGGATCTGTCATCTTTTTTTTCCCCCCTGCCATTAGTAAGATGTTAAAATACTTGGAAGGTTCTACAGCCTTCAGCAKTGCTCACCCTGATTCATGCTTAGCGACTTCTGCACTAAAGAGGGCTTTGCATCAGGTCCTGTGCAACTTGGCAAACGAAATGAACTGAGTATTCACCATTCAATGATAGATGAATATATATATATATGTATATATATATACACACACCTTTGCAAAAAACTGAAAAGGGTGGGAATCTCAGGGCAGGCAATTGTCTTTTTGTAGTTGTGTCTTCTTAAACAGCAGTATTCTGGCGGAACTGAGACACAAATTGAGCTCGTGAGTTTGGGCATGATTGTTTCTGGCTGGTGAAASTCTATAAGCAATCATCCCGCTCCGCTGTGCAACCTTCCGTGGGGGCTTTGTGCACACACTTCCAGAGGCAGCAGTGAGGGAATATTTCATATCATCAGGCACTACAGCTTTCCCAACATACAGCAGAGTGTTTTCAGGGCCAGCACTGGCAGGGAAGCAATTATATGAAGGCTTTTACTTCTGAAATCTCAATTTCACAGTTACAGAGAAAAGTTTGTAAACGCGGCCTGCCTGCAGGAGGTGGTTTCTCTCTCAGGTGGTTGGTTTGGGGTTTTGCAAGTTTGGTTGTTGAGGGTCAGTTGTTTAGGATTGTGTTTGCTTCAGCTGAACTGAGCCAAGCTACTCCTCGGTTAGACTGGGTTTAGAAGTTACAGTGTTTCTGCCAAACTGCTTCAGAGCTGCTCGCAATTAAACCAGTGCCCCTTAGACACGGATCAAGCACACAGGGTCAGTTGGTGTCCCTGCCTCAGAGATTCAGCAGGCCACCATCTGTAATTTGTGGGGGGGCAAAACTCTGGAGGAAGTATGTCACGGGTTCGGCTCTTGCTTTACCTGAGAGAACCAAAACACAAAATCCAAAGTAAAAGGAGCTTGGGCAACTGGGTCTGCTCGAGGSGCACAGTGTGCCTGTAGCTGGGGTAGGTCCCGGGGGCTGGATGCAGCTCTTCCACTCTTGTAAGCGGGGAGCARTTCCCCTGAGGCTCATGGGTTTGAAGTTTCTAAGCCTGAATCAAATCAGGGTCTGGCAAGAGGGGCCTGATCCCTCCCTGTTCACGTCCATGCACATCCCAAGCAGCCAGAAATCTTTGATCCCATGCAGGTGCCCTGGTGACATAAACTTTCAGCTGCATCTTCTAGGGAGCATCAGAAAGTGTGTATCATGGTGAAGGGAACAATTGCTAAAAATATTTGTTCTTCTGAGCATAATTGAGATGATTTTGTTGATAGTTTCACACAAAGACCTCGGAGCCTGTTTTTTTTTACTGCACCATAGCTGTTTACAAAATAAGATTGTTTAGTTAGTTATTGACCTTGGGGAATACCTTTAAAAACCTGCAAATACTCGCTTTTATGTGAATAAAAGCAGTGAATTTCCTTCATCTATGTTTGCTTTATGAAAACATTCCCATCAATTAGATTAGTGGCTAGAAATGTTTATGGAAAGATTTTTAAGCCCATTTTAGAGGGTATTCATGGAAAGCAAAATTTTATCTCAAAACCAGTCATTTTACCAGGTGTTAATTTATGTTCCAGGAATGCAAACCAGTATTATGTGTCTGATTTTTTCAGGTTGTGGATCTCTGCTGTTTTATCCAGTCTTGTCTCTTTTTCTGCCCTGCTGATTCCTACTCCTCTGCTATGCTAGGGATGAAAAATTGAACATTTTATTTGTTCACACCTTCTGCATTTCCCTCTTGAACAGAGCGCTCCTTTCTTGAGCAACAGTGAAACTAAACTGCTATCAYAAAGCAAACTTGGGGCCCTGGAATATAAAACCACTCCCTGCAATATTTAAATTCCTTTGAAAACCATGCTCTGCCATAGGCCTATAAACATKGTCCAGCTGCAATGAGTTTATAGATTCTTGGAGACCATCTGCATTTAGCAAAGCAGTGACAATACTGTGTGCTGAAACAGAGATAATTGCCATTTTACACATTTCATCTTGGGTACTTTTGATTCTTTCTCTGTTGGCAACTGCTAAGTAGAACTGGGAACAAAGGTATGCCAATGTAATATACTTGCTTTTCTTATATGAGATTCGTCTTTCTAAGTAGTTATATGAAAAGTACTGGGTTTATTACAGGAYATACAACATAATTGTGTAGTTTGAAAGATTGAGATTTATGTTTAGTGTCAGTACTACCATCACATAAGCAGGCTCGTGTGTGTTCTCCAGCAGTTCAGCATCATGTTCCCAATCCCTTTTCTTCACAAATGATCAGGAGAGAAGATTCAGAGCTCTTGTTGCAAGAAAACAGGCCCTCCTTTACCTGAAGGCAAAAAAATCTGTAATGTTTTATCCCTAAATCATGCCATTTATACATGTTTGTAAGCTGCTCTTCAGCTTGGGCTGTGTTGCTTCTGTTGATTATGACACTTTCAGCTGTCTGTTGTCTGTGTCCCCATGCAGCACTGCCAAACACCAACTTTTCATGTAATTTTAAATTACTTCACTAATATCTTGTAAATAATTCTGCTCATACAGCTTTATTGCCTGGCTTGCAAACACTTCTAACCTAGTCCATGAATGTATAATACACTGAGTTGCTTGTATTATTCCACTAGCAGAAACCACATGACATTTATTRTATTAAAATACAATACTGAACACTTCACTCTTAAGTCCAAAGTCTGAATTGCAATTTAAATATGGGCTTTTTTCCCCTCTAAATTTAYCAAAGAAATTCACAGAACTTTTATGTGGGCCTCTTAAAATGCCTAATGGGTGGTTGTGTGCAAAATTCCCCAGCCAGGTGTGCCACCTGCAGCACCTCAGCATTACCAGTTGTCATCTGACTGCGGTCCATCCAAGGCAGAGCCTGTGTGGTTTTTCCTGCTTAGGAAKGGAGTGGCATAACTGTAGCACTGACAAAAATACCATCAATAACARCAATGAACCAAGCACAATTCCTCTGTCAAAGGCCAAGGGTCAGGTACTTGTAGCAGGGATGCTTTTGTGTGATCCATGAGAGCAAGATTTACTTCTAGGAAACACCCGGTGAGAAAATTTGAAACCTCAAAATTGGAGAAAACAAAGCTGCATGTGGACAAGGATGCCGAATTCAAGAGTAAGTTACATCTTATGAGGTGTTTGTCCAGCTCACGTTGCAAGTCCCTCAAAATCAGGATTTTATTGTAGGAGAACTACCAGACATTTATTGTGAGTCATGACTACCAATTCCTTACACATTGGTGCTGGCAGAAAATTGTGAGTAAATGAAAGGAACAATTTTAGTCATATGGCAAAAGTGCTTTTACATTTTAATTATGCTGCAGAAAGGTCAAGGCTGGATCTTTGTTGGTGGAGCSATAATTTGCTTTTATGCTTTATGAATGTGCTTCTCCAAAACTGAAGAAATAGGAACTGGGGAATAAATCAAAATTTTCCTGTGCAGGCTGTTGATTCTGTTCTGCTTTTAAWACAGCCTTCCAGAGGCATCCTGAAATTTTACTGACTTATCCCACATTTCTGGGGTGGCCATGCAGTTCTCAAGGCAGGGCTGGAGCGTCTCCAAGTTGAGAAGGATGCAAAACTCAAGTGTCCTGGCTGTCACTTGTGGCAAGGGGAATCCATATGTACYGATTTGCCTCTGAAAAAGGGTCTGTAGGCTTTCAGCTCTGCAGGGAAGTAGTGTGAGGAGAGAGGTCAATGGGGTACATGGCTCTTCAGTATCCCACCGTGCACCCTCCAGCATGGTCGGATGAGAAGGGGTGCTTTCCCTTTGCTGTGACACTTCCCATTCCTTTTCCACCAGCTTGGTTTTGACCACTGGCAGCCCATTCACCCTGGCAGGCACAGCAAACACAATTCTGTGAAGCATCTAAACGAGCTGCATAGAGGTAATAAGAATTTTCTTTTTCTTGCTGGTCTTTTCCAGACCCAGTCCTGCACAGCCCACACAACCAGGTCATGACACAGCTCCCAGTAAGATGCCTTTAGCAAGAGCCTCATTCACACTGAGGTTTAAAAATGTGGTCAGAAAGTTGCGAAGGGACAAGCTTGGCAAGAAAAAGTAAAATGCTCTTGGTTCTGTGGCCAAATGTTAAGCACCATCTCCAAGTTCAAATATAGCTCTTGAATTATGTGTATCTTTATTGTGATGAACTACAGAATCACAGGATGGGTCAGGTTGGAAGGGACCCACTGGGTCATCTGGTCCAACCTCCCTGCTCAAGCMGGGTCATCCTATMGCACTGGCACAGGAGTGTGTCCAGACACTTCTGGAATATCTCCAATGAGGGAGGCTCCACACCTTCTCTGGGTGATCTGTTCCATGTGCAGTCACTGCACAGTAAAACRTTCCTCRTATTCTGGTGGAACTTCCTGTGCATCAGTTCCTGCCTGGTGCCTCTTGTCCCATTGCTGGGCACCACCGAGCAGAGCCTGGTCCATGCTCTGACACCTCCCTTGTAGGCATGGATGAGGTCCCTTCGCAGTCATCTCTTCTCCAGGCTGAACAGGCCCAGCTCCYTCAGCCTTTCCTCATAAGGGAGATGCTCCAGTCCCTTGATCAACTTTGTTTCCGCTGGACCAGGAGCTGGACCAGGAGCTCCATGTCTTTTGTACTGAGGAGCCTAGAACTGGACACGGTAAATACTACAAATAATAATAATTTTAAAACCATAATGCATTAGCTTTGGGACCAGCTGTTTGCAGCCGGGTGTGCTGTTCCTCTCTGAGGAGAAAGACCCCGGCCCTGTTATTTGTCTGCCAACACTGCTGCAAGCCCCAGCCCTCTGGGGGTGTGCCTGTGGTTGGTGCTCTACATCCTCCCTGCAGCAGGAGACAGCCCCGGAGCCTGCAAGTCCACAGAGATAAGCATGGAGCAGGGTGCCATACAAAAACAGAGAGGTGAAGTGATTTACTTAAGGATAAGACCGAGAAGACACCCCCACCCCTTGATTGCTTTAGCCCTGCAGTGCTGAGAGAGCTGCAAGGGACAGAGTATCTCAGGTAGGGCAATGGTTAACTCAGTGAGAAAGCAGAAGAAAAATGGCTTGCTACAGATTTAATTCCCACAGTTGTCCTCTCTTACCTCCGCTGTAAACCTGAGGGTCTGCACACAGGCGGGAGTGTTTCTGTTAGAAATGCTTCTGACAATAAATATTGTGAAAATCAGCATTGTTTTGTCAAAAAAAGAATGGATGTGCACCTCCGGTGACCTCTATTTTTCACTTCACTGAAGTGATTATAAACGGTTTTACTTCTCCATCAGTGCCTTTGCTGTGGACACTAGGCATTGTTTTTACCTCGCTGCCCRTATCCAGGTGTACTGAATTTTTTACTCACATTTCCAAATGCCGCCTCTGCCCCAAACTGGAGCAGACTGTGCTTCTGCAACAGCACTTTAAAACTTATTGCTGTGCTTATCCATGCTGAAGGAGCAGCCAGGGTCGATGCATGGGTACAATTTCCATCCCCTGAGCTTCGCTTAGCCCTCAGTGACTCACCCACCGGAACGGGAACAGGGCAGGGGCTGGAGAGATGTGTGGGTGACAAGGATACTGGACTGTGGGTCTGTCCTTCAGAGAGTGAACGTGGGAGCTGCAGCCTGGCCCTGCAGGCACCAGAGCATCAGATGTCGTGGGCCGAAATAAGGATCAGGGCTCAGCCTGGATATTGGGGAGAGGCACACGGGGAAGCGCCTGGCAGGAACTGGGGAAATCTGCCAAGCTCAATAGAGAGGTCTCCCCCTCTCTGGTCTGTATCCAGCCCTGCTGAGGAACAGCCAAGCCCAATGCCAGGAACTGGAAAGTGAAACTGCGCAGACAGAGAGGGAAAAGAAAAAAAAAAAAAGCGAACCGGGAGAGAAATTCAAGCTGAAAAGGAGGAAAGAATACCAGAGTGAAAAGCCGGCATGCTGGAAATAATTTGTTCAGACTGAATCCGCTAGCGAAGGGGCAGAAATTTTGCTGTGCTTGGGAATGTCGCACTTGGACTCGCTGGTTTACTGACAGCATTTCTTTTGCTCCCCCTCCTGTGCTGAGCTAAAGCCAGTGAGTGAGAGAGAGGGAGGGAGAGAGGGAGGGAGGGAGGGAGGGAGGGAGAAAAAGGGAGGCCAAGAGCTTTCTGCGGTCGGTGGGGGCCTATAAATAGCCGGTGAAGTCTTCTAATACCAATCGGGTGCGTCACTACGGCCCTCCCCGGCCCCGCTCCGCAGCAGCCGTGCCAGCGGGAGCGGGAGCTGCGGCGGCACCCCGAGCCGAGCAGCTGCGCTTGGCAGGGATGGAGCCGGGAGAGGGAGGCCGGGAGGTGCAGAGGGGGTTGAGCGCTGTCTGCCGCAGTCAGGCTCGGGCAGTAAGGGGGGGAAATGATCCACGCGCCCCTGGAAGCCGCCCTGCCTCGCCTGAGCGTTGCAGAGTGTGTTCTAGTTCTTGCTCATGCGACTGCTTGTTTGGCGCTGATAAATGCTTCTTACTGGAATAAATGGTTGTCCAAGGCCTGTGCCTCCAGCTGGCTTGGGCGTTAGGAGGATTTCTGAAGTCCTGCTGTGCTGTTTGCTCCCCCACCTCACTCCTCCTCTCCCCGTAGTAAAGGTCAGCGGAGGAAGAAGAGGAGCTGGAGTAAGTTGGGCAAGATGCGCAGGCTGGTTCGATGCCGCCGGTTAGTGATCCCTTCGCTGCAGGTTTAAGCGCTGCTCTCAAAGCTGACCAAAGGCAAAAGTCTGAGGGATGCTGGTGAGCATTTCTAGCCCGAATTTCCCATCCCTGCCACCATCACTCCACACCACTGGAGGTAACCCTCCCGTGAATAAAGCTGCTGCTCCTGCCTGGTCCTTTTAAACCATCACTGTCCAATCCAGATTTCAGGGCTGGAGTGATAGAGGACCTAGTGCTTGTATTTCTGAGCTCCTGCTCTCAGTCCCATAGCAGCAAGCACTTCTTCCAAGGAACTTGTATCTAAGACAGTATAAAATGCTTGCATAATCACAGGGAGGAATTTTTATACTGATTAAAATGAGACTCCAGTTATTTTCCCTTTTTTTTTTCAACACTGCTATTTTTTCTGAGCATCTGACCTGCTTCATATCAGTCATTTCTCCATCTGTTTTGTATTCCTTAATTCCTCCTTGGAAGGTTTGGCAAACTTGGGTGCAATTTGACATAAATTTGTAGGAGCGCAGTTAATCAAGTTCTCCTTATCGTCTCCTAATTTCCTAAATTTCAGTGACACACGATGTCAGTGATAAAAGGATGAGGATAGACTGGCCATATCTCACTGGTTTCAACTCTTTTCCAAAAGAAATTTTTAATTATGGGAYATTGTCGAAGTTGCTTATGTCAATCCAATGGAAAGAAGCAGAGTAACCTGCTGACAAATCCTTCTTATATGGCTCTACTTGCTAAAAATCAGCCTGTTAAGCAAGAAGATGCCAGACTGACACAGGCAGGTCTTTCTGATGAGAARTGCCTTGAGATACACTCCTTTTCAAGGAAGGTGGTAATTTCTTCCAGATTTGGGGCTCTCTGTGGGGTCCACCAGTGCCACCTCAATGTCCAGTGAAGGAACCATCTCTCTCCATGACACCACAGTGCATCCATCAACTGGAGACCCCTTCGGGCRTCCTAATTTCCTTAATTTCCTGAAGATGTTGAAGCTCTGGAGCAGTTGGAGTTGGCCAAGTACAGCCTCTGCAAGAGGAGGGACAATTTTCAGTGGATATTTAAATAGCCAGCAGGTTTACCAGTACAAAGCCCAGCACAAAGAGGGGATGATGAGGATGGTGGTTAATCTTTTTGGTATCAATGGAGGTCACTGGCAKTTAAGGAACAGCCTGTGGTGGGCTTTGCTGTGCCAGTGCTTGCAGTAAGTGATAAAATGTCACTGAGAGAGAGTAGGACCATCTCCATGCAGGAACAGCTCACTTGAAGCCGAGTGACTCCAAGCATCACTGTTTTCTCAGTGTCTGAAAGRTTTAAGCTTCAAAACAATTGGTTTTGAGAGCATTTTGAAAGCATGGATGCACACAGAACTAGCAATCCTGCCTCGCCCTCCAAAAAAACCACCCTAAAATCCAGTGAATAAAATACTTGATGTGAAACTTCTGTCTAGTCTGACTTTTAAGAGGAGACAGTGGACTTGGAAACAATCAATAAATTACTATAATAGTATTATCTCATCTAAAATGTAAATATAATAAATTGTGCTCTGAATGTTCAAGCCAGGTTCACCCTCAGATGTGCTTTTTTGTTTCCCTTTGCACCCAAGCCAAGTTTTGTACAGGTTGCAAGAGCTTGGGCTGGAGATCGTTGTGACCTGCCCTGTTTTCTCCATGCCAGAGAAGTCCCACTCCTGAGGATGTGATGTCTTGGGTGCCCATGTCCTGCTGGTCACCTCATCATGCCAGAAGTGTCTCCATCATTTTGCTTTGGTCTCCAACTCTGSCTGCTCTCAGCAAAACACAACCAGAGGAGGAGCAGCCTTCTCAGGCAGACCTGTCTCAGTCCAGAGGAAACCTYAAACCCTGTTTCCTCATCTCACAGCAGCCACCTCGATGTCCTTATCAATCTGAATAAATTTGGGTATGTATATTTTTTTCACAGGGAAAAATAAAATGTGACTTAAAAGAGATTTAAAACATCTCATTTTTTTTGTTTTTTTTTTTCTAACAGTGAGGTCCATGCTGACAAGAGGTTTGTTATGAGCTGGGATCTACCTTTCTGAACTGAAATCATGAGGATTACTCACATGTCTAAAAATAAGCCCATGCTSAAATTCCCTTGTTGGATTAAGACCTAAACGCTGCAATTGTCACTTTTCCCACCAGTGTCAGTGGCTTAACTAAATATACTGTCCACATTGCTGCCTGACGCTCCCAGATGGTTTCTCTTTCCCCTTTTACTGGAACTCCTCCATGTTTCWGTAAGTTTATTTTACTTTTTTGTTTGCTTGCTTGTTCTTTTCACCAATTCATCGCCTTTCCTGCTACATTCCTTTGCCTAGGCATATATGATCTCCCATCCTCTCCTTTCCATTTCTTCTCCAAGATTTGCCACCCACTGCTTCAAACTTGGGAGAAAATATCCAAACTATGAATTTCTGCAAGTGGTGGAAAAAGTATATCCAAATTAGCCCTGGATTTGTGTCTCTTCTGTGCAAGAACRGATAGAAGTTTTTCCAGGTTTGGGGCAATTTGCTGATAGAGGTTGTCTGATACCTAATAACAGTTGTGCTGACACAAAGTCATTTCCAGGTGACACCAGTCTTTTGGGTCACTGATGAAAAAAGTGGACTCATGGTTTAGCCACACGTGGAGGACAAACTAAGAGCAAACACGAGGAAAAGGCAAGGATTTCATGTGAGTCCAGCGTTTTATTCTGTGCTTTGAAATAAAAAAGTTCACAGGCAGGTTTTTGAGCTCTTATAGATGCGTGGAGTTTGACAGCACYGGCGTGCAAGGAGAACATTAAACACTCTTGAAGCACAATTGCTTCTACAGGCACTTTACCTGGGTGCACCCCCCCCAGCTCTGGTCTTAGATAGGAAAAGTTCAGTCACAAATATAATTTCTCATAATGCAGCATAAGCTCCCCCCATCCTTGCTTACAATAAATAGCTCTCTCTGGCAGGAAGGAAATAATTTTCCCTCTCTGAGATGTGTTTTTTTCCTCTTGGCCTTCCTCACCACTGCATTGATCAGTGACTCAAAG
Organism: Amblyornis subalaris; assembly: GCA_018881555.1. Classification (NCBI taxonomy): domain Eukaryota; kingdom Metazoa; phylum Chordata; class Aves; order Passeriformes; family Ptilonorhynchidae; genus Amblyornis; species Amblyornis subalaris. The sequence continues at coordinate 1,593,034 of JACAXG010000088.1, forward strand.
AGGTCTTAATTTGAGAAGTTTCCTAATGCACAATGTGTACAAGATTAAGCTTTTTTCAAGAATTTGCTGGTACAAAAGAAATACATTTCACAATAAGGAGAACAATCGCCATTCTAAATATCAAAGCATGATGATACCCACTTTGTAGTTCTGTTCCAAAGGACTATTTTGYTTCAAATTCCCTCTTTTCAGGAGCTGCTTCTTCTGAAATTTCTCATTGTTGTTAAGTAGCCCAAAGGGGGATTTTGTGTGTGTGTGCACGCACATGGGAAGTTTGGCATAATTCATTCAGGATGTTGAGGTAATGGGGTTATTCTAAGCATGAAACGAGCTAATTTTCATGCCTTTTGGAAGTTGCTCTCCTGTTTGTCTAATTTCAAATTGTTTCCCTTTTGAAGGGTTACTTCTGTATGTTGCAGCTGATGTGACCAGGGCATCACACCTGACCAGCTGGGGCTGATCCTGGCATGGGCACCAGGCTCTTCTCCATCACCTGAGGTAAATCCCAGCAGGGTGAGCACAAGCCATGGATGGGGGAAGCCAAGGGGAAACCACAGCCTGCAGTTTCCTTGCTCAATCCTCCCAGCAGGACCGCTCCATCGCCTGGAGGTCTCACGGTACCCTCCAAAACACACAGGAGTATCCTTCGAATTTGGGAGGCGCTGGAAGTAATCTTTCCAGGCTCGTTGCCTCACTGGGCTGAGTGAACTGTGATTTTTATGGAGTGCACTCAGATCCTTGTCTCCTCACCAGACAGAGGAGGCAAGCAGCAGCACCTGTTCTTACGAGGGACACATCCTCCACTCCATCCCACCTCCCTCATCTAAGTCCCATCAACCACAGGTTAGATGCTTTGAGTCTCTTTAGGGGTCTGGAAGCGAATGATGCCTAAAATCTCACTGACAGCAAAGGGGGTTAGGTGCTGAACTGATTTAGATGCTTTTAGACATCCTCATCTCACAGCAAACTTCTGCCAAGCTCCTGGCTGTATCTTTAGGGACGAAATTGGGAGTTTGACCCATGAGCATGCACGCTATGCAAATGTGCTTTTGCTGAATGAAAGCCTAGTGGTGTAAGTCTTTGAAATCCTTTCCCTCAATTTGATAAGACAACAATTAACTGATTTATGCCATATCCTAGTCCTTCTCACTGTTGTCCTGAAGATATAATAGCAGTATGCATGATTCCGATGATGATTTAGATCACTCATAAGCACTGCTACTATTTCAGCTAAACTCTGCATTCACCCCACAGTAGACATGATGCTGTCATTATGGATGTGTAAAACACACATGACAAGAGAGACTCAGTGATTTTGGGAGACCAGACTCCCCACATTCCAGCGTGATGGGAGCTGCACGTTGTGCCAGGCAGAGGAGGGACGGAGGTTTGCCAATGGAGGCTTAATATCATCTCAGGGCTGCCCCCGTGCTGCAGCTGGCAAGGGACCAGGGCAGCTCCTGGCATCCTTTCTCGCAGTCTCAGGGTGGCTCTGATTTATGCCTGGCTCCAGTGGCCCTCCAAGGGCTGTCACATCCAGTGACATCCCTTATCTCCTGGCCATCTCCCGTGATTTCCACCCAAGCCTGGTTTTGGGCAGGGAAGTAAGGATTACTATGCTTATACTTGCCGTATCGTGAGATCCCAGCTATAGAGGAGGCTGTAAGCTTTATGGCAGAGAAAACATTTGTTTGAAATGTGAATTAATCGATAAAACAACTCTTGGTAGTAGAACTGAGCATGTATGTCCCTGGCAGCTGAGAAGGGGGCATTCCCAACCCCCGAAGCTTACAAAACAAAACAGATTACCACTGAAAATTCAGCTCCAAACTGTGAAATGACAACCAAAAGAAAGGCTTTTGTTTTTCCTCTCCTTTTTTTTTTCTTGAACTGAACAGTACCTAACTGTTTAACATGCAGGGAAGGATTATTTATGTAGGGCTCTTGTGTAGGTAAAGCACCACGTCCTTGGCCCTCTGCCCACGTAGCTCAGCGCTGGATCTCTTGTTACAAATTGCAGCTGTGTAACATAACAGGAAACGTGAGGCTTTAAGTTATTCCACTGGAAAGATTAATTATTTGGAAAATAGTTATGCAGCAGCTTTGTGTATTTTTGGAGCAAAGGTGACCGGCACCATCTTAAATTTAAAGAAAGAAAGTTGCTGGGAAAAAGGARAAGAGGAGGTTTGGGGAGTGGAAGAGCTTTGGGACAATTTTATTTTAATTTTTTTTTAATAATGTTTGAAATGTCTGCCATCATGGAAGGAGCAAAGCTGAGCCCYACAAAGGAGTGCTCTGGCAGGGTGAGGGTGGAAGAGGAACAGGACCTGTTGGATTCAACCGRACCTTTACCCTTCCCATCCAAAATCCTGTCCATCTGCTTGAAGGGAAGATGCGAGGATCCTGCTGATGGCGGAGACAGATGAGAAGTGAGTTTGGAGGCAGAGGATCAGCACGATGGGTTGTGGTCTCCTCAAAGTATGCTGGGACAGCCTGTGGTAAGACACCATATGCTGGGGAGCCTCTTCCCTCCAGGCAAACACTCTTGAAAAGGCAAACRTGGTGTCTGGAGGGGAACCTTTTTCATGGGGCAGAGGATGGGGTSACAAGCGATACCTCCCACCCACAGAAATAGTGTGGCCAGCAGGACCAGAGCAGTAATCATCTCTCTCAAATCCTGTGTCCAATTTTGGGCCCCTCACTACAAGAAAGACATTGAGGTGCTGGAACTTGTCCAGAGGAGGGCAATAAAGCTGGGGAAAGGTCTGGAGAAGGTTCTAGAGAAGCATTGGAACAGGCTGCCCTGGGAAGTGGGGGAGTCAGCGTCCCTGGAGGTATTTAACAGGCGTGCAGATGTGGCACTGGRCACACRGTTTAGTGGTGGCCTTGGCAGCGCTGTGTCAGCGGTTGGACTCGATGATCATAAAGTCCTATTCCAACCTAAAGGACCCCACGGCCCTGTGTCAGTCCGTCAGCCTCGTCCATGGAGCCGTGAGCTCCTTTACACAGCCCAGCTCCCAGGATTTTAATTTGCTCCTCTGCACGTGAGCCATCACCCCAATTAAAGGGAACCGCTCAGGGAGCCAGCTYGCTGCTGCGGTGCGTAGGCATGGGTGGCAGCCAAGCCCGCCCAGCGCCTCCGCAGATGCTTCCCGGGGACTTCAGAGAGATCTGCGGCCAAAGCAAAATGTCTCCCTGATTAGGATTCCTCTTAGATCCAAATGTGCTTAAATACTGGAGCCCTCTGGAGGGATGTGGTTTGGACAAAGACGTGGGAGTTATTTTTAGGCAGCACAATGCACCTTTCAGTAAAGTTTTTCYGCTCAGACACAACCCCACGGCCATTTTGCAAGAGCAGCTATTCCARAGCTAGCTTTGAGCTAACCTGGTCTCCTGGGGCTTTTGCCCACGGCTGTGACGGGGACCTGGTGGTCCCTCTCTCTTTGCTCAGGTAGAGCTGCTGAAATGAAAGCCCCGAGGGAGAAACCCTTCTGCATGAACTTCTCAGTGGGTTTGGGGATGAAACTAGTGAAAACCATGACTTCTGGCCTGGCAGTTGTGCTCTTGGACTCCTCTCCTGCAGGCAGGAGGAACAGGCAAGAGATACCCCAAGAGCAAGAACATGTAGAAGCCAAACCATGTCCATCATCCCTCCTTCCATCAGCATTCTGGGGAAGACTGTTTTCAAAGCAGCCTGTTTTTCACAATCCATACTGGGAAAAGGACAATTGATAATAGAGAGAAGATGCATTCAAGGTGTAAATGTCTCATAATTGATGCAGGATAGTCCATTATTTTCAATTTTTATGTTTCAGGTCCTGGCAAAGCACAACATCAGTTTAAGCAGGGGCGTAAAGAAAGTTTCTTATAAAATCAAGAATGCTTCCTATGTCAGTAGCAAACCAAACACAGAGAGCAGTCTCTAAACTTTCCAAGTTTTTTATTTCTGCCTCATTTGCTGCTACCTCAGACTAACCAAAATCTCCATGTTTGTCTAATATAARACCCCATATTTTTGCAAAACTCCTCAAGCCACTGTAGTTTAACTCTACCACAATAATTTGCCATTCTACTATAGCAAATGTTTCTATATGAAAAAAAGTGCTGGATATTTAAGACAAAAAAAAAAAAAGACAGGAAATTATTTAATTTAATGTAGTCATTTCAGTGCACTTGAGAGAAGACAGAAGGCATATTTTTCACCAAGCAAAAAAAATAACGCTAGTCAAAGGCTACTTTCTTCGCTGCATTTGCACCTCATGTGGCTGTCGGTTCTTTTATACCCATAATTGCACCCCCAAGCAAATTCCACAAAATCCTTCTGGTTTGGGACCTAAAGAATCCCACCCTGTCCTACAGCTCACTTACCTGTGATACCTGGACAAATCATCATAGSACAAGTGAATTGCAAGTCAGCTCTAAGCTAACTTGCATGTCATGGCACACCACTGCATACCACTAAGCTGTCCAAGACCTATAGAAGACCATCGTGCCCAGCTATAACTCCTTCTGGGAGAAATATCTCTTCTGTCTTCTGGGGCATTGACTCCAGGGACAACCCAGGATGACAAAACTCCTTATTTAGGTTTTTCAGAGAACTGCTTGAAGTCCGGTGAGACAGAATGCAAAAGTGAAGTGTGTGGGGAAAAGGTCAGCGCATAAACCTTTACCGAGGAAAAAAGAAGCCACTGTAAATAGCAGAGATGTGGTTAGGTCTGAGGCTAGCAAAGAGTGCAGCTGAGAAACAAGGAGAGCATAGATAAGCTGAGAGGCTTTCAAGAAACCAGGTCTTTTGGGCAAAGCAACCAATCTTCTACATTCACAAGTCACCTGAAGACAGAAGGTGCCCAGAAGAGCAAGATTTTAGTGCCAGCTCACGTACAACCTCATTGTACAACCAGAATCAACACCAGAGAKGTTGGTTGACACAATGGTCTTTTGAGTTTGCCAAAGAGCCAGGTGTTCCTTGCCATGGGGGAATTGTCTTCCRCACTTTGGCATCTGGTTCCTGTAGCTGCCAGTAAAAGAAGGGGACAGGCACATTGTGCAGAGGGGCAGGTGGCACATTGCAATGGCCTTTTCAAATAATTACCGAGAAGAAGTATTACAACAATTTCTGGCTGAAATGATACAGATAAATACTGTGAACAAGGTCTGTGAGCGTGGCTTARGGAATCACTGAAATTAGTATCTATCTGTTGATTTTTCAGAGTGCTAGGGTAGAGGATTTCAGGAATGAAGGATTATTTGGCAATAATGCCCAGTTCCTGATGCTATGCAAAAAGCAGATCCTTAAGTGAGCAGGCATGCAGGCTGAGTTATCCTGTGCCCACTCACACTGATTCATACCCTTAGGGCAGAACACCAAGCCCTTGTTACCCTTCCTGTAGGGTTGGACATTTCAGAAACTAATGTAAGAACAAGCGAAGGGCTTCAAAAATAAGACAGAAAATTAGTGATTCTCTTCACGCTCCATTCGAGCAATAAACAAAATGTTTGTGTTAGAGGCTGTTGCAAATCTGGCATCTCAGTTATCTGCTGGGGCCAGACTACTGCCTTCATAAAGCTCTGTGAGGTCCTTCCCTCAAGGAGGGCATTTTCCAGGTGAGAAAAGCAGTATGAACATAGGAACAATGGTTCCAGGTGCAAATCCCTTCCTCRTGGGAGAGGCTTATCTGTTGCAGGTCCCCACGAGGCAGAAGTTACACCAGCCTCAGTGCTCCCCATCCCAGCTTGGAGGGTTTCCAGCAGTCTCCTTCCTGCCCTTYCTTGACTGCTGCTCCACCAACGTCCCACTTTGGTCCTTGCTTATCTCCCTGGAGCTAAGAAAAGGCRGTGGGAAGGTCTTAAGAAGAGAAGTCTGGAAAAATCGGGAATGCTTCCTAAAACCSTGGCTTGTGTGACATCCATCTGCTCAGAGCACACATTAGCGGGTTGTTTCTTCTAAATTGGAAGCTGTGATAAACTCAGCTGCTGTCAGCTCCGTCACCATCATTATCCTTCGGAGCCAATTTGCTGAGATGAAAGGGGCTATTCCCGCTTCATAGATAACTCCTGGCCTGCATGCTGGGGCAGACCTCTGCATCCTACCAGAACAGATCCTGGGTCTTTTTGATTTTCCCAGAGCTGCCAAGGGAGCAGGCAGGGCGTGCGAGTGGCACTGGGCATCCTTGGGGTGCAGCTTGGACCACACGCGGTGGCCCTGCTCGGCTCCAGAGCGCTGCCGCTGGAATCACGATGGAGCCTGGCAGACGTCTGAGACACCGACACCAGCAATTAAGTGTAATTATCTAAGGGGTGTGTTAACGTAGAAACACAGTCCTGCCACGAGCGCTGATGTTCAGAGGTAAACACAGAGCTGAGTGGGGAAATAAAAGTCAACTCTCTTTGAATTTTTAATTTTTTTTTTTTTTTTTAAATGCAGACCTGCTCAGTGTTGCAGAGGGATTTGATTTCCTCACAGAGAAAATGTTCAGGTGTATGAGGGACACCCCACTGCCCACCAGATGCCATAGTGGGATGAGGATCTGGCCATGTCCTCTGTGCAGGATCACCCCAGCAAATCCTACCCACGGGGAGATCAGTGAGACATCACCACAAGGAAGTGAATAATCTCAGGAGCTCTCAGTGTGGTGGGAATTAGGATGGAGAAGGCACGGTGAGCATCCAAAGAATGAGTGAAGATGGACCCTGAAAACTGGGACCTCACTGTTTTGTGGTTTCTATGTGGTTTCAGTCACCTTGAGTGGGACTGAGCAGGAAAGGTAAAACAATGACCTAGATAACATTCCCAGGCAAAACAAAGGACAAGATGTTTATTGGGGAGTAGCTCCTGGCCGGCTCCAGCCAGGCTGCAAAGAGTTTACTTTTTTCAAGRCTAAATCCAAGATTAAAAGGAAGATCTCAAACATTAAAGGACCCCAGAGCGAGCCCAGCCAGSGTTTGGGGAGGAGGGGGATGGAGAGGCTGTGGAGCTGTGCCCACAGTCAGTGGCTGAGGAGAGCAGACACATCTTTGAAACAAGTAAAAATGACTTTACGTGGATGCAGTTGGTTTGACGTTGATCTTCCAACCGGCAAGGCTCATATGCCTTCAGACCAAAGGGGCCACTGGGCACAAAATCCCAAAGAGATGTGCCAGAGCCACCTGGGGGGGCTGTCCCTCTGCTTTGAGAGACCACTGGACCACCTCCCTTTGGATCTCGTGTGCTGGACAGCATGTAACACCTTGAAAGAGATGCCGACACCTCCTCACCCTGACTGAGGAGCATCTGGGGGAAAAAAGCATTGCAAGGAGAACATTTTGAAAAACATSTCTCTTTGGGTTGAGGAACTTTTGGTGGTATCAGGCAAGACTTTCAAAAGTGGCTTATAATTGTAAAGCAAGAAGCCGTGGGTTTGTACCAAAGTCTCTTGAAGTTACCAGGGAAATGACCTTGGATCTGTCCTGATCGGGATTGAAGGGGATGGTGCATTATATAACCTCAACTTTATATTACAAACACCTCAGGACACTGGGGTCTTTACATATCAGGCAGAGTACTTGGTGAGAGGCTTTGAGGTGGGAATGGCAGCACTCTATTTTTCGGAGCATCACAGAAATGTATCAAGGCTGTAAGGGAACGTTAATATATTTTATTGGACAAGTCACCAGAGCTGGAAACAGCTTGTCAGCTGTTGGGCACACAAAAGCTTCCAGAACAAAAGAAAAAAAACTTAAAGGCTTTTAAAAAGTTCCCAGAAATCTCTCACATGTGCCAACAACACCTTAAATAAACCACCAAAAGTAGACAGACAAAAACTGAAAATATTCACAGAAGCCAAAGAAGTTCTGTAAGCATGGATCAGCTTTGGACAAATTATAGCTGRTTTGCTTGAAAGGCAAAATTTTTCCCTACAAAATAAAAAATCCTCTTTTTTTCTAATTTTCTATCAAAACATGAAAATTTAATGAAGAGATTGATTGAAAACCAGCCGGACTTGACACAGATGGAACTCTGACCTAAGCAGTTTTTATTGATTCAAAATTCTGAATTTTTTTTTTAAAAATAGCGCTATAGGAAATCCCTGTGGATTGGCAGGGTATTCTTGTGGTTGGTGGGAGGGTCTGAGCTACCCAGGCATCTTGAATGAACAAGACCTGATGGCAAGAGAAATATTAATATCATGAATGAACCTGGAGTATTCCAGCTCTGGAGCCTCATCCCATTTTGTGTTTGATCCTATTCAGTGTCCAGGACCAGACGGCTCATGAGGCTGCAGCTCTCCCAGTCACTGGATTTGGATTTCTAAGAAATTCAGTTGAAAAGACAAATAAATTCAAGGCAAAAGAGAGTATTTCTCATTTTCTGTATCCTGTTTTGTGAGTTGTAAGGAAGATTAGATTATTTCCTGTGAACCTGTACAGCTGAAGAGTTACCTAATCACTTATCACCCTGGCGCTTGCTACCCTTTGCCTATCTAGRAGGTGTTAAAAAGATGAAAGTTTTTGCCCAAGTAAGAGCTTGGATATTATTTTGACATTTCTTATTCGTATTCAAAATTTGTCATGTTGGGTCRAGCTGTAGGGTTCATCCCTGCATCTCCTCTCCCTCCAGACACTCCTCCATCTGAAGAAAAGGAGGATGTYACAAGCCAAGTCCATGGGTTGTGTTTCTTCTGTTGCTCTGCAGAAGGCATTTCAAGCAAGGCTGACATCACAGTGCTACCATAGGCACCAAGGAAGGATTCCACAATCCATACAGCAGGATGGAAACGAGGACTGCAGAGCAGCATTTCCCTCTCTTCGGGCTCCTCATTGAGCCGAGGTTCTTGTCAAAGACACAAAACCCCCCAGCCCCTTGCAACRTCAGACATTTGTTTAAGTCATGGCGGCTGCCAGAAGATAATAGCTGTCAGTGTGAAATTACAAATCATTCTGCATAATGCCATGCTGATTACCATGAAAGCAATGGCAGCATTTGAATTTTACTCCTTTTCCTTTTTTGCCTGTCTTTGTTGCTCAATGCAGCAGCCTCAGCAAGGCAGTGTTTTGTGCTCAGGTCTGTGTGGCTGGCCCCTTATCACTCGTGCATTGCTCTTTTGCCACTCAACGAAAAGGTTCAGCAGCTACCTTAGGGCAGGTGGATGATCCTATAGCAAAGCATCCTTGTGGAAAGGGCTCCTGCTGAAGGATCCCCTTCAGCAACAGCATAGGGGAAGCTATTTTCACCTTCCTTTCAAGCCTGAAAAGGGAAGCACAAAAGCCTGAAGTCACTTGCCCTTGCCTGCATTCACAACACAAGTGGCAAAAAAGGACTTTGCACCTGGATGTCTGGAGCCACGGGGAATGACTTTTCCAGCCACTTGCCCAGGCACCCTTCGAGTATCTCTAGCATGATGCTGCCACCCAACAGAGCTCAGCTAACAYCTTCCACCTCAAGTGTTTACCCTGAGTACTGCTCTGTAGTCGTGGCTACGCTCCCCGCAAAACCTGAGTTAGATTGTTTAAGATGAGCTCAGGTTAAACCATGACATCAGTGCCATGGTGGTTTTGCAGTAGGAAGGTTCTGGAATTTTTGACCGGGGGATAAYTAATGAGGGGTGCTTGGGAAGATGCTACTTTGTGATGAGCATTTATCCAAAGGGAATCCTCTGCCGAGAGAGAATATTTTGTAGTCATGACAAAAGCTGGTACTTAATTCTACTTGATGTGAAGAAAAAAAAGATCATCATCAACATTTATTTCTCCTGTGCTGCAGAATAAGAGACTGTTTGACTCAGGGATGTTGCTGTGGGGAGTMATCTGGATTAAAAAATAATTAAGGGAGATGTAGAAACAAAGTATGACAAGGGGCATAATTACAAGAAAAGGAGCAGAAGAAGGGAGGTGTTTTCACCTTAGCCATCAGGAAACCCAGCTAATCTGACCCCAAACAAAATGTATTTTATTGCCTCTCCTTGCCTGGACAGCCAGGGCTCCTGCAATCACCACCCCTGCAAAAAGCAAGAGACACCTRGGGCATCAGTGTGGTGGTCACACAGCCAGATGTGCCTGTTGGCTCCATGCTGTGCCTGCCTCGGTCAGAAAGGTTTTGCCAGAACATTGTGCAGCTSTAGGTGTCGTGCTTGCCCCATTTCMTGCAGCTGGACTCTAAYCCAAATTGATTATATATACACTCCACTTAATAAACATATAGATATCTCCTTCCTTCTGACCTGAGGCATTTCAGGTGGTAAAACTGCAATTCGTGTGGTCTGTTCTTAAAATTCTGTCTCTGCCGCACCCAGTGCTGCTGATGCAAGGCTGTGTCTGAAGGGGAAGTGTAGAGAGGGAGTGTAGGGTGATGCTCAGGTGCTTTCCTGATCCCCACTCTCAAAGATTCCTCTCAAAGGAAGAGAAGAGAAGAGAAGAGAAGAGAAGAGAAGAGAAGAGAAGAGAAGAGAAGAGAAGAGAAGAGAAGAGAAGAGAAGAGAAGAGAAGAG